>JAOPFK010000219.1:15000-29023 GCA_026122265.1 Ammodytes dubius | reverse complement strand
TCAGGTCTAAGGTTCACCCAAGCTCCATCCTGCTACTTCGATGTGCCCCGCTCATATTCAGTGTACAGAGATGGGATAGCCCTCTTACCCCATACTCCCTCAGCAACCCCCCCCCCCCCACAGTATCTCCCGGGTAACCAAAACATGTAGACTGGATGAGCATCTTTGCATCCAGCATTTGATTTACATGTATTCTATGGTCTATGTTAAAGAGCACCTATTATGCTTTTCAACTTTTATGGCCTATCAATGTTGTTATAATGATTTATACAGTAGTCATGTTTAACCTACTAAAGTGTCAAATAATGACTTACAAGCATTAAGACGTATTCCCTGTTGACCGTCTGGGGCGGCTGTGCAGAGCGCTAGGAAAGCCAGTCGCGATTCACTTGTTCAAATTTCCGGGATTTATCTACATAGATCAACCCGGATTTTCCATGTATGGTAATGCTGCAACGTGCTCAGGCACGCTCCTGCCATGCCCCCACCTGCCTGCTCAAATCTGCCCGAGCGCCGCTGAAAGTCTTCCGGAAGGTAACCAATCACAACGGAGTGGGGTTGGCAGGAAGGGGGCGGAGAAGGACGAAGCCCAGTGTTGACAGAGAATGCTGAAATCGCCCAGATGAGAGGAAGAGTTTCCCGAAAATCTACATAGTTTTTTGTGCTGTGATTCGTGTCAGGTTGCTCTATAGGAGTCATTAATGAGAAATTAAGACCAGAAAAGTAGTATAATGGGAGATCTTTAAGTTACATTTCTTTATTAAGTTAAGTTTCTTTATTTGTTCATTTACACAAAGTATATCAAAATTTATTCTTCGCATATCCCCTCTCAAATTACCACACTTTGGGGGGTCAGAGCACAGAGTCAGCCATTAAGGTGCCCCTGGAGCAGTTTGGGCTTTAGTGCCTTGCTCAAGGACACAATGGTAGAGATGGTGGGCACCGTAGATGTAATAACAGCCACCACTAGTTTTACAAAAAACACACTCCTGTCTGGTGCCGGGGATCAAACCAGCAACCTTGTGGATATTAGTCAGCCCCTGTTCCTCTAGGCCATCCTATGTTTCTAAGGTGTGGTTGATCAAAATTCTGTCTGACCAACAGAAAATTAACAATGAATTTACATCTTCTTACACAAGTCTCTATGCTATCTAGTGGTGATTATATGATACCCTGAACCAGCAAGGAATGAGTGGCCTGTTCGGCTTTATCCAAAAAGAGAAATCTACATCTCCTGAATCATCACAATCACTGGTCTTGACTACCTAACATTCTCCTCCATGACATGTCCTTGTGGGTTAGGAGTCAGCCACTTTAGCAACTTTTTGGCAATCCTTTACATGGTCATTAAAATGAGACCCGACATGCCTTTGGACCATAGATAGTATATAAAAATACAATATACAGTATGTAGTCTGTTCCAGATGGTCATGTAATGTAATAGGCTGCTATCTACCTAATTGATTTAAACACATTAAATCAATTACTAAGTCATCCTACTTCCACCTTAAAAACATAACAAGAATTAAAGGGCTAATGTCTCAGCAGGATTTAGAAAAACTTGTCCATGCGATTATTTTTAGTAGACTTGACTACTGTAACAGTGTCCTAGCCTGGCTCCGCCCGCCTAACTACTTCCGCCCAAATTTCATTTTCCCTTTGTTGTGCCTACACAGAGTGTCTCATTTGAAATGTTGTAATGGGTTAATGCTGATGCCATAGTGCATTCCAAGAGACAAAGTCTAACGCATGTTTACATAAGTTTCTCTGGAGAGTCAACCATCCCAGACCCCTGTGGAGGTCATAAACTCATTTAAGATGGGATAGTCCCTTTGAAAAGGTTGGTTAATCCAACCAGAAATGTTGGGGACTGAGTCTCTGCAAGTTCCACAGGATGAAACTCTACTTGGAAGCTACCATAAAGTTCAAACCAGACATGGCAGGGCCCAGGCACCCTGCTGTGTTTACCTTATCTCAACTCTGAGACACAAGCTTCAAAGCTTTATTTTCCTAAGGAAGGAAAAGCATCTTATTGGCTGGTTTGAATGTAAACACTGCTTGCTGATTAGACAACTAACTTCTGATTGGATGAGAATGCATTTGGACTGTTTTAATACAGGATGCAACACTCTGATCTTTGCCATTCGCCATCGGCTTCCAGCCGTGATAGAAGGTACGAAATGCTTATACCTGAGGCCTAGGAATAAGCAACCAAACCATCAGTCTTTATTCTCGCTGGATGAGTTGATGGACTGCTTGGAACATCTTCTTCTGTTTTCCCGGATTCGAGAGGGAGTTTCCTTGAAACCGCTTCACCAGAGCTGAAGCACACCTCAACCTCTCCTCAAAACAGGACCCCCACATGCGCAAAGCGTGCGCAAAGACGCAGGATCCCTTCATCAAGACGCCTGCACGGACCGGAGCCAGCCAGCGGACCCGCCGAGAAGTGAAGCCGCCTATCACTTATCATCTGGGCCGTTCCTACGCTGCCCCAGACGCAGCGCCAGCTGAGAGCAAGGCCCAACGCAGGGGGAGTTCTCCGCTTCCTCCTCTCCTCCTTGCCCACGCTGCCCATCGGACCGCAGACAGCCCGCTATTGCCAAGGAGAGCTGCTGATCCCCTGCTTTCCTTCCCTTGGCATGGTGAGGCACGCTGCCCTTATCAGCTGAGCTGTTTCCACACCACTGTCTTCCACAAGACGCGCTCCATCAGCGCACAAGGCCCGGCGAGCAGCCTTTTTCTTCATCTTCTCCAGCTGCCTTCCAAAAATCATCGCTGGACCAAGCGATTCACGTGAGGCTATTGTCTGGGCTAAGATAGTTATTTTATGTTGTTCATTAACTTGAAGTAAACGTAAGAGCTGACGAGCTCACTATTTCCTGATTTAAAGTAATTCTGACTCACTTGTGTTTTACACAAGTGTTTTTCGCTCACATTGTTTTTCTCCCGTTAACCGGGAATGCATTAATGTGTTTTTGTTGCTGTCACTCTTAAAGCCAGTGAGTTCTTTCCTCTTTATCAATTCAACTCAGTATACGCAAATGCGCATTTGCCGCCACTGTGTGATTGGAGGAAACAGTTCACTACGCGCTGGAGCTGCGGCTACTGTCTTTTGTTTCCTCTCCTTCTCATTTCTAACTACGTACATCACACACACACACACACTGACACTCGTGATTTTCCCCTCAAGTATTCTTCATGAATGAGTGTTGAGTTTCTGTAATTTTAAAGTTAAGATTGCGTGAAGACAAACCCAAAGTCTCCCAGCATCATCCTTTATAATTCTTATGTGTTTGATTAAAGCAGTAGGTTACATACATGCTTTGCATGCTACTTCCCCTACTGATTAAAGGTAGAATATTCAACTTTTAGAAGTTGTCCACATTGCTATTAGCAATTGATCTACCCGTGGATTAAAAGCCACCTCAAACTCTCGCGTGATGTCAACCTCTCGCGTTTGCCATCTAAATTCATCTAAATTCTAAAGTGACTTTCCTCTGTCACACACACACACACACACACACACACACACACACACACACACACACACACACACACACACACACACACACACACACACACACACACACACACACACACACACACACACACACACACACACTACACATGTGCACACACCCGCACATAAATAGAAATACATGGGTTTATAATCTAAACTGTTCTTGTTATTGCTTGTGCTATGTCTGCTTTCTTAAATTAGATTAGTTCATGGTTATTGACTTATGTGTATCATTTTAATCAACTTGCCTAAGTAAATAAACCCTTACATTTTGATTTTAAGAAGCAGTGTCTGTGATATTTGTGTCTTGTATTTCACTAATGGCTGGTAAATAAGGTTTATGCTCGAATATTCACTCCTTCATTATCTTAAATGTACATTGTAACCAACTTTGACATTTTCAAGATACATCCCTTTAACATTATGAGACTGTTTTTCTGATTTGATTCAAAGTTCCCTTTTTCAAAGGGTGGTGCTCCGTAGGTATTAATAAGTAATTTGATTAGCTGGACTAATTAAATTGATCATTAATTAACAATTTTTCTTAATATTATAATTTCCTTGAAATTAATAATATTCTTGACTTTGACCAAATCTACCCCTTATGAATTCCCAACACCTTCAGTAGTCAGTCTGGGCTGCGGTGAATTCACGTGTTTGAGCTCAGGAACATTTTCGGTCGTCCAATCAGCGAACAGAGCGAGTGGCTGAGAACAATGACGTCGAAGTCGCGCTCCAGTTTCAGTTGAATGCTGCGACCAAATGTTATGCGATTGGTTGGCTGATCCAGAGTGGCACTGGGCAGACCCAATAGTTTTAAACTTCAACAGACACCCGCCTCTAAGTGAGTGAACGTTTGCCAAACAGAGCAGTTCCAGACCTTCTGTACAAATGAAATTAAGTACAATGGTCTGGTAGCACCAGGCTAACAGTGTCCTTGCAGGCCTTCCTAAAAAGTCAATCAGACAGCTTCAGCTAATTCAGAACGCTGCTGCTCGAGTCCTCACTAGGACTAAAAAAGTAGATCACATCACCCCAGTTCTGAGGTCTTTACACTGGCTTCCTGTCACTCAAATAATTGATTTTAAAATATTGATGTTGGTCTATAAAGCCCTAAATGTTTTAGGACCAAAATACATCGCTGACCTGCTTATCCTTATGAACCAGTCAGAGCTCTCAGGTCGTCTGGGACTGGGCTATTGACAGTCCCCAGAGTTAGGACTAGACAGGGAGAGGCAGCCTTCAGTTGCTATGCACCCAATCTCTGGAATAAACTTCCAGGGGACTTGAGGTCTGCTTCAACACTCTGCTCTTTTAAATCGGGTCTGAAGGCTTTTCTGTTTCCCTTTTAACCTGTAATTTTATTTTTTATTTTTTAAATGTTTTATTTCTTAAAGGGGAGAACGGGGTAATCTGAGCCACTTTTTACATTTGCTCCCCTCTAAGCGAGCTAAAATGATTTATCACTCAAATGTACACATTTCCCATTAATTCAGGATGTTTCCTAGAAATGGGCATTAGCAGAATTTTTTCAAGACAAAGGGCAGTGAAAATATGATTGTTTTAAAAAAAGTTGTCATGTGGCTCACTTTACCCAGATGTGGGGTAAACTGATCCACTTACTTTTTCCACTCTGAAACTTCCATAACAACACATATTGTAACAGTTAGAATCCTGAAAGCTAGCCACACATTCCAGAACTAATGTCGGACAAGTAAAAGAATGATGGGGTTTGGTCAATTAAGACTCCGCCTGCTCGACTGCTTCCTGCGCCCTCCACTTCCTCCCAGTCCTGACTACGATGCCAGCCTTGGAGACCTTCGGATCACTGGATTCCCTGTACTGCAGCACCTCTCTTGCACGGGTAACCATAAACTCCTCATTCAGGCTGCTAATGGGGAGCTTCAGTGTGTTGTTGTGCCCGTACAGAGCGATGCTACTCAGGCTTCGTGGCAGGCCCAGCCATCTACGGCGATAACAGCTGATCCTCCTCTCGAAGCCCTGTACCGTTGTTATAGGGAACTCGTACACCAGCAGGGGCCACAGAATCCTAGGGAGAACACCGTGCTGGTAAATCCAGGCCTTGAATTTACCAGGCAGACCCGACTTGTCCACTGCTGTCAGCCACGCTTCCAGCTCCCAATTTGTGGCCTTGATGGATGCAGCGTCTTTCAGGGTGCAATCAAAGGTCTTTCCGAGGCTCTTGATGGGTTTCTCAGTCACCGATGGAATCTGGGTGCCGTCCAGAGAGAAGCGGAACTTGTCAGTCACTTTCCCTCTCTTCAGCACCAGGGACCTAGATTTTGCGGGCTTGAAACACATCCGAGCCCAGGTGATGCTCTTCTCCAAGCCCTGAAGGATCCATCGGCACCCCGGCACTGACGTTGTTGTTACTGTCAGGTCGTCCATAAAGGCTCTGATGGGGGGCTGGCGGACTCCAGACTTGGTGAGCGGACCTCTGCACTCGACTTCGGCTGACTTGACCAGCATGTTCATGGCCTAGGCAAAGAGGATCACTGAAATGGTGCATCCAGTGATGATCCCTTTCTCCAGCCGATGCCACTCAGATGTAACTGTCCCAGAGGGGACTCTCAGCTTGAAACTCTTGTATAGTTTAAGCAAGTTTTAACGGCCCGATTCGCAACAGCTGTTGTAACTGTCACACCGCGGTGAGGTTGTCTCGTCTTGGGTTCTTGGTCTCGTTAGTTCCTGTTTTATTTTGAAAGTCTAACTCTCCTCTCGTTTCAGGTCACTTGCCCTTCCTCATGTGTTACCGGTCTGATTGTCTCACCTGATCCCTAATCGTTTCCACCTGTTCCCCATTTCCCTCATGTGTATTTAGTCGGCGTCTTCCCTTTGTCCTGTGCCGAAGTGTTTCGTTTGTTCGCTCTCCTAAGCCCCTGTTGTGATATTCTGACCTCAATAAAGTGAGTTTGATATCATTTTTCCTTTGCATCTGAGTCCTCTTTTGGTCCTGGCATGACATTACACTTCGGCCAGTATGGACTCAGCAGGGATAGATCAACTCACTGCTGCCCTGCGAACCCAAGAAGCCCGACTGTCTCGTCAGGAGGAGTTCCAGACCGCCATGGCCTCCCAGATGGGGCTTCTTTCCTCTCAACTCCAGGACCTGCACGATCATCTAGTGCAGACGAATACAGCACCTGAGCCTCCGGCAGTGAGAGGCACCTATTTGCAGACGCATGGGGAAAGTGGAGCTCCACCGGAAGTGGATTTCATTGGTCAGAATTGCAACCTACTCTGAATTTGTTTTCTTCTTTTTGTTTTACTGCCGGAGTTCACCTAGCGGTGAATAATAATACACGGTTTCCACCGGTTATGGTGCTAGTACACAGTAAAATACGTCAGTTTGTTAAGGGTCCCAAGTGGCCAGGACGGTCGTAAAAAGTAGATGTTGAGGTAGAAGATGAATGAAGCAACGAAGCTTTGTGTACATCTTCTGAAATCCGTCTGTTTAATTCACAATCAGTGCAATCTCTGCTATCAACAAATGCACGTTGTTCAAGCAGCTGATCAAAGATAAACAAACCTTGCGATGTCCAGAATAATACTCGTGATAACCATCAAACTAAATCGTACACATTCACTGAGTGAAGATTGTGAAAGTATGACACACATTTCTCACCAACAATGTTATCAAAAACCCAATTAATAACTTATAAATCTTTTAAAAACCTGAATTAAAAACTGTAGCAATGGCGGCCACAGCTTGGATTTCATTTTCGCCGGGAGAAACTGAGAGTGTACTGAATGTAAAGCATGTTCACAATGTGTAAGGTGGCCGCATATGAACGACATGAGGGCTGAGAACTACGCTACTGATCAGACAAATGATCGATTAAACGTAACATCATCAGGAAATTATAAAAATGGAGATTTCTATGGAGTGATTTTGCTTTAAACTGTACAGGGTCGCGTTGTTGCAGTGACACTCTTTCTTCAGTTGGAGCTGCAGCGTAAAGTGAAAACAAACTCAGAGTAGGTTACAATTCTGACCAATGAAATGAGTTTGGGGCGTGGCCCCATCCTGTTTCCGGTGGAGCTCCGTTTTCCCCATGTGTCTGCAAATAGGTACTCTTGCCGGCAGTGGCCGCCACTCCACCAGTAAATCCCGTTCCTACTATGACCATCATGGGAGCTACATGTAAGTTAGCTTCACCTACACGATTCTCTGGTGAACTGGGCTTATGTAAAGCTTTCCTCATAGACTGCTCCATACACTATGAGCTAAATCCCCACGCTTTTCCCACTGACCGATCAAAGATTGCCTTCATGATTTCCCACCTTGCCGGCAGAGCCAAAGCCTGGGCCTCAGCAGAGTGGGCCCAAGATTCTCCTGTTTGCAGATCACTCACCGGATTTGAGACGGCGCTGCGAAAGATCTTCGACCCAGTAACTACCAACCGGGAAAAGGCTCGGGAGCTGAGCGGACTGAAACAGGGTAACAACTCTGTGTGTGACTACGCCATCCAATTTCGCACATTGTCGGCCGAGATTGGCTGGAATGCAACGGCTCTATACGATGTGTTCTTAAAGGGATTGGCGGCTCCTATTCAGGATCTTCTGGTTCCTTTGGATCTTCCCCGGACCTTGACTCGCTCATCGCCCTCGCGATCCGGACGGATAACCGAGCTCGTCAACTCAGACAGCAGCGCACCTTGAGACCATCGCGCATGCAGACACCTGGCTGGTCGACCACCTGGCGACCTCCACCAGAACAGCCTCCTTATCCTCGCCTAGAAGGAGAGGAAGGAGAGGAAGAGCCTATGCAGCTGGGGAGAGCCAGGCTATCACCGGAGGAAAGACAGAGGCGACTACAGGAGGGTCGCTGTTTTTACTGCGGTGAACCCGGGCATCTCGTCTCCACCTGCCCGGCTAAAAGGACCACGATGGTGAGTGAATTCAAGACTACAGACACCCCCTCACGTATTCTCACCACAGTGCAGGTAACACACCACGCCACCACTGAACTCAAGGCACTTATAGACTCAGGGGCTGATGAAAGCTTGATGGACTGGGAATTAGCTAAAAGACTGGATCTTAACATATAACTTTTAGCTAGACCCATCAGAGCTAAAGCTCTTAATGGACATGAGTTGTTTACTATCACCCACATCACAACCCCCCTCAAAATGCGCATTAACGATCACCAAGAGAACATTCGTTTTTATGTATTCACTTCCCCATCTCAGACCCTCATATTGGGACAGCCATGGCTCTCACGTCACAATCCCCACATAGATTGGAGAACGGGAAAGATTGTGGGATGGGGAGGGGACTGTGCGCGTGACTGTATGAACATTTCAGTTCGGGGAGGGGGAATCGCAGACATTAATATGGTCTCAGTTAACCCCACCACAGATCCCAACTACCCGGACCTGAGCTCTGTGCCTTCCTGCTACCACCACCTCAAAGAGGTTTTTAACAAAGCCAAAGCGCTATCACTTCCTCCTCACCGTTCCTATGACTGTGCCATAGAGTTAATTCCGGGCTCCACCATCCCCAAAGGGCGCTTGTACGCGGTCTCAGGACCCGAGAGGGAAGCTATGCGGGAGTACATCGAGACCTCCCTGAAAGCCGGGCTTATCCGCCACTCATCATCCCCAGCCGGAGCGGGGTTTTTCTTTGTCGGGAAAAAGGATGGTTCACTACGACCCTGCATTGACTACAGCCCACTCAACGACATAACAATTAAGAACCGTTACCCGCTTCCTCTCATGTCATCTGTCTTTGACCAGCTTCAACAGGCCAAAGTATTCACCAAGTTGGATCTTCGCAACGCCTATCACTTGGTGTGGATCAGAGAAGGAGATGAGTGGAAGACCGGTTTCAACACCCCCAGTGGCCACTATGAGTACCGAGTCATGCCATTTGGTCTCACAAACGCTCCTGCAGTATTCCAGGCCATGATAAATGACGTATTGAGAGACTTTCTTGACCACTTCGTGTATGTTTACTTAGACGACATACTTATCTACTCCCCGAACCTGACCAAACACCAAGACCACGTAACCCAGGTGTTAAAAAGACTATTAGACAATCAACTCTATGTCAAGGCTGAAAAAAGTGAGTTCCATGCCGATACTGTCTCCTTCCTGGGCTTCATTGTAGCCCCTGGAAGAGTACAGATGGACCCGGCTAAGATTAGCGCTGTGCTCGATTGGCCCACACCTGATAGCCGCAAAAAGGTTCAGCAATTTCTGGGTTTTGCTAACTTTTACAGGCGGTTTATCAGAGGCTTCAGCGCAGTAGCTGCTCCTCTCCATGCTCTTACCTCCACGCAGGTGCAGTTCCACTGGTCTCCAGACGCGGATGCGGCGTTCCGGATCCTCAAGCAACGCTTTACCTAGGCTCCCATTCTCACCATGCCAGATCCTCAACGACAGTTCGTGGTCGAGGTGGACGCCTCCAACGAAGGGGTCGGGGCAATTCTCTCACAGCGATCAGAGCAGGACGGTAAGATGCATCCTTGTGCTTTTCTGTCACGGCGGCTATCCAAGGCGGAGCGAAACTATGATGTTGGCAACAGGGAGCTGCTGGCGGTCAAACTCGCCTTGGAGGAGTGGAGACACTGGCTCGAGGGGGCTGACCATCCATTCATCGTATGGACTGATCATAAAAATTTGGAGTACATCAAGAAAGCCAAGAGACTCAACTCTCGCCAGGCCAGGTGGGCGCTATTTTTTAACAGATTCTCTTTTTCTCTTTCATACAGGCCGGGGTCCCGAAACGTCAAACCAGACGCACTGTCCCGTCTCTTCGACCCCGAGCCTGCTGCCAAGGACCCAGAACCGATCCTCCCACGATCATGTGTGGTTGGAGCACTGACCTGGCAGATAGAAAATGAGGTTAAGCAGGCTAATGGTGAGGCTCCGTCACCTAGTGGGTGTCCAGAGAATCGTTTGTTTGTCCCGGTTGAATTGCGCCCACAGGTGATCCACTGGGCCCACACCTCGCTGCTTTCCTGTCATCCGGGTGTTCGTAGAACTATGTTCGCTATCGCCCGGAGGTTCTGGTGGCCCTCCATGGAGCCGGAGGTCCGGGAGTACGTAGGGGCATGTTCGGTCTGCGCTCGCAACAAGACATCCTCCGGGTCACGTATGGGCCTCTTCCCATTCCCTCCAGACCGTGGTCCGACATCTCGTTGGACTTCGTCACGGGGCTCCCGGTCTCACAAGGTAACACCACTGTCCTCACGGTGGTGGACAGATTTTCCAAAATGACTAGATTCATTGCTTTACCTAAACTGCCCTCCGCCAAAGAAACGGCGGAGATAATGATGAACAATGTTTTCAAGATTCACGGATTTCCCAAGGACATTGTTTCAGACCGGGGCCCCCAGTTCATCTCCCGGTTCTGGAGGGAGTTCTGTCGGCTCATCGGAGCGAAGACCAGCCTGACTTCGGGTTATCACCCGGAGGCCAACGGCCAGACCGAACGCCTAAACCAGCAACTGGAGACCGGCCTCCGGTGTCTGGTCTCTCAGAATCCCTCAACATGGAGCAAACACCTGGTCTGGGTCGAGTATGCTCATAATACACTGCCCACCTCGGCCACAGGTATTTCACCATTCAAGTGTGTGTTTGGTTATCAGCCCCCTGTGTTTGCAGACAACGAGCTGGAGGTGTCTGTACCCTCCGCCCATGCCATGGTTCGCCGCTGCCACCGCATCTGGGCAGCCGCCAAGCAAGTGTTAATTCGCCAAGGGGACCGGGTCAAGAAGACGGCGGACCGCAAGAGACGGCCCGCTCCTGCCTACCATCCAGGACAGAGAGTGTGGCTCTCCGCCAAGGATCTGCACCTAAAAGTTCCATCCAGAAAGCTGGCGCCGCGGTTCGTGGGTCCGTTTCCTATTACCAAGCTCATCGGTCCTGCAGCAGTTCGCCTTCGCCTGCCCCGATCCCTCCGTGTCCACCCGACCTTCCATGTGAGCCGAGTCAAGCCCGTTAAGGAGAGCCCGATGGTTCCTGCCACTGCCCCGCCGCCACCCCAGAAGTAATAGACGGCGGTCCGGTGTACAAGGTTAAGCAGTTACTGGCAGTTCGCAACCGGGGCCGTGGTAAACAGTATCTAGTGGACTGGGTAGGATATGGTCCCGAGGAGAGACAGTGGGTCCCGTCTAGACACATCCTGGACGAGATCCTCATCACAGATTTTCACAGGGACCACCCTGACCAGCCTGGGCCGTCAGGAGTCGGCCTAATCGTTTCCACCTGTTCCCCATTTCCCTCATGTGTATTTAGTCGGCGTCTTCCCTTTGTCCTGTGCCGAAGTGTTTCGTTTGTTCGCTCTCCTAAGCCCCTGTTGTGATATTCTGACCTCAATAAAGTGAGTTTGATATCATTTTTCCTTTGCATCTGAGTCCTCTTTTGGTCCTGGCATGACAGTAACGGCTCATCACGAGCGGAGCCTTTGTTCTTTTCCCGCGAGCTATATGCTGCGGTGTCTGTAAAGAAGAAAATAAAGAGCGGATAAACTATACTCCTCCTCTCCTAGTCTCATGCTTTTAATCTGACGTTTTTGGCCTTAAGTGGTGTTCTGGCCGGCACCTCTGAAGTGAAACTAGTGATACAAGCAGATCAGCGCAGCACCGGTACATCCACCAGTTTCCTCCGCTACAATGTCACACACTTTTTCAGCCCAAAAGGTGTGAAAAGTGTAGTCAATGAGTGCATGGTGTTGTAGGCTATTATTTTTCCCACTAATGACTGCCAAGTAGGCTAATTCACCAAGCTAGCTAAAATTCAGAGTGTTTGTATTTTGCTCCTCTAGCTGACATTAAATCAATGCAGGTAAACTTTTAGCAAGCTATTCATACTAAATAAGTTGTCCCTGCCCCCTGATGACATGATCAGATCCATCTTCAGGCTCAGCTGTTCTGCCCCCCCAAATTGAACCTGAACCAGCTTTACTCCCAGTCCTATCTGAAGGAGGAGGTGAGGTTATGCTTTAGATTTTTTCAGAGCTGCTGATTCTATGACATCTTTTCAATATCCTGTACATTGTATATTTTTCGTGATATCTCAAAAATAAAGCTTTATTGGGGAAACAAAAAATGTCTTATGTTGCTAACAGTCTCTAGTTTAACATGGGAGTGAGTGAATGCCTACAGTTTAACAATAACATCTTTAATTATAAACAAGTTTTATAAAGATTTCTAATCGTAGGAAGCACTTCAAACACTTTTTTTCAACATAGTCAGTGATGATTAAATAGTATATTATCATATGTGTCATCACCATGTACACTCTGCAGAGCCAGGGCCCTCAGTTTGGTCAGGGAGGAAGAGGAAGAGGTGAAAGATAGTAGAGATATAGTTTAATTTAAAAATCTGCAGCCTATTTTTGTTTTTTGATATTCATGTTGATGACGCAATTCATGTTAATTTAAAGAGTTATATTTATAGTAACATACATTGACACCACACTTGATGTTGAGATTTTTTTCATTTGAGGATTGAAAAAATAGAATGTGATTTTCACCATAAGAGATGGCCTGTAGCAGATTTGTTTTCCAGAATATTAGCCTTGCATCGTATAGAGAATTGTCTGCAGAATGTTGAACATTTGCACAGTGTTGTATTTTAACAGCTCAGTGTCAGTGTATTGTAGGCCTTTAGTATTGGACTTCAACATAGGTGCAAGCCTGTATGAATAGAGTTATAGGTAGTTTAGGTATCTTAAGCTTCAATGGGTCGGTTGGGTTCTGGACGTTCCGTTACAGAAAATTGCATTTGCTTGGCGTGGCCTGGTTGGGGGCCCAGAGTGATATCTTTTCATGGGGCCCAAAATCTCTGGCGGCGCCCCTGCCTGCTTGTCTCGTTGCGCTATTGGTTGGATGTGCTTGTCTATCAATATTTCTGAAACAAAACCCACCAATCAGCACTAAGTAAAACACTAAGGACATACCTTACTACCGTAGTATCTGGGTTTTTTTTACTGAAGGGAACAGGAATCTTTCAGTGGAAACAATGGCGACAAGAAAGTTGTAAACAGACGCTGCTGTTGCAGAGATTTGCAGAAGTTAGTAGCCATGAAGAAGATGGCCATTCTGACATCGAAGGATTTGATTCAGGCGACGAATGTGGTTATGAAGATCACATCGACCCGTTTGAAGACAGGTAAGAGAATTTACAAAATCTCTTGTAATCTGAAAGGGTTAGGGTTAGGGTTAGGGTTAGGGTTAGGGTTAGGTTAAGAGCAACTTACCACTTTTCAAAAATTGTTTTTTGGACCTAGCTCAGGCAAACAGAGGGGCATGGGAATTCCGAGACCACCCTCGGATACGTCTGGCCCCAGCAAACCTGCTCCTGAAATTTGGCGCCCCTAACGGCTTTTTTGGGTACTGCAATCTTGATTTGAAAACTTTGAAGTGCTGCCATTCAAAGAAAAAGAGGGGCATGGGAATTCTGAATAGTGCCCGTGGTAGCCCTGGGCCCCCTCTTCATGCCTGCGAAATTTGGCGCCCCTAGTGGCATCTTTT
>JAOPFK010000219.1:0-5000 GCA_026122265.1 Ammodytes dubius | reverse complement strand
CTAACCAAACCCAAACCCCTAACCCTAACCCTAACCTAACCTAACCCTAACCTACCTAACCCTAACCCTAACCCCCTAACCCCTAACCCTAACCCAAACCCTTTTCCCAACCCCTAACCAACCCCTAACCCAAACCCCTAACCCAAACCCTAACCTAACCCTAACCCAAACCCCTAACCCTAACCCCAAACCCCTAACCAAAACCCTAACCCTAACCAAACCCTAACCCAAACCCCTAACCCTAACCCTTTTAACCCAACCCCTAACCCTACCCTAACCCAAACCCTATAACTGGGTAGAAAAAACTAGAACCCAAAAAATTTCAACGGATTCTGCCCGCCCCCACCTAGTATTTTGGTTTAAAAAAAATTTGTGCGTTGCCCTCCCCTACCGGACGTTTTCCCCAAAAAAATGTTTTTCATTTAAAAAAAAATTTTTCTGGGGAAATGGCTAAAAATTGGTGAGCATGTAGTCTGGCCAAGGGCTACAACGGCACTGCTTGGAATTGTTTTTCCCCCTCTGCTTTTTGGGGAGTTAGGGCTTAAAACTTTTAAAATCCCCTTTGCATTTCCCAAAATCCCCACAGGGGGGACGAAACTTTTTGGCCCAACGCTGTCCCAAGGGTATCGAGGATGGTCTCGGTATGGGGTTGCCCCTCTGGTTCAAAAATTTAGCCCAAAAAAAACCACTTTTAAAAAAGTGGGCGATTGTTTAACCAAAACCCTAACCCTAACCCTAACCTAACCCTAACCAAACCCCAAACCCCTCCCCCAACCAAACCCCTAACCCAAAATTTTACGGGGGGGTAAATGGAGTATATAAATTTTTAAGTGAGCTAGAACTCAAAATTCGCACACTGTCAAAGGGGGCCTGGGGCACCCCCCCACCCCAAAAAGGCCAACCTTTCCCCATTTCCTTTGCGATGGACAAATTTGAAATTTTAAAATTCATTTTTTATACCAAAACAAACCACCAGGGGGCAAAAATGTGACAGACGTCCCCTGATCCATACCTCCCCCCCTTTTGGGTTTTGAAAAGCCCATGCCCTCTCCCTTTTCCCCAGGGAACGCTTTTTAAATGTATCCCATGTTAAAAAAAAGATGCCCCCTAGGGGCGCCAAATTTCGCAGGCATGAAGAGGGGGCCCCGGGTACCCGGGAATTCAAAATTCCCCTGCCCCTTTTTCTTTGAAAGGGGGACTTCAAGTTTTCAAAACAAGATTGCAGTACCCAAAAAAAACCCTTAGGGGGCCAAATTTCAGGAGCAGGTTTGTGGGGCCAGCGTATCGAGGGTGGTTTTCGGGAAATTCCCCTGCCCCTTGTTTGCCTGAGTGGGCCCAAAAAAAAATTTTTGAAAAGTGGTAAGTTGCTCTTAACCTAACCCTAAAACCCAAAACCCCAACCCCAACCCTAACCTTTCAGATTTTCAAGAGTTTTGTAATTTTTCTTACCCGTCTTAAACGGGTCGATGTGTTTCATAACCCATTCGTCGCCTGAATTTAAAACCCTTTGATGTCGAAAGGCCCTCTTTTCATGGTCTAACTTCTGCAAATCTCTGCAAAAGCAGCGTTTTTTACAATTTTTTTCGCCATTGTTTCCACTGAAAGATTCCTGTTCCCTTCAGTAAAAAAAACCCAGTTACGGTAGTAAGGTATGTCCCTTTGTGTTTTTCTTAGTGTGTTGGTGGGTTTTGTTTCAGAAATATTGATAGACAAAGCACATCCAACCCAAAAGCGCAAGAGACAAAACAGGCAGGGGCGCCCCCCAGAGATTTTGGGCCCATGAAAAGATACACTCTGGGCCCCAACCAGGCCCCCAAGAAAAAGCAATTTTCTGTAACGGAACGTCCGAAACCCAAGCCCATTGAAGTTAAGTACCTAAAAACCTAAAACTTATTCATTCGGTTGCCCTTGTTTAGTCCCAAAACTAAAGGGTCATACACGACACTGAGTGTTAAAATACAACCTGTGCAAATGGGGTTAACATTTTGCAGACAAATTTCTTAGATGCAAGGCTAAATTTTTTGGAAAAAAATCGGGTACAGGCCATTCTTATGGTGGGAAAAACAATTCTATTTTTTCAATCCTAAAAAGAAAAAAAATTCAAATCAAGTGTGGTGTCAAAAGTATGTTACATAAAAATTAACTCTTTAAATTAACAGAATTGCTTATCAACATGAATATCAAAAAAAAAAAATAGGCTGCGATTTTTAAATTAAACTTTTTTCTATAAATTTTTTCACCCCTTTCCCCTTTTCCCCCTGCCAAATGAGGGCCCCCGGCTCTGCAGAGTGTACATGGTGTGACCTATGATAAAATTATTTATCATCACTGATATGTTTAAAAAAAGTGTTTGAAGTGCTTCCCACGTTAGAAATCTTTATAAAACTTTTTTATAATTAAAGATGTTATTGTTAAATTAGGCATTCACTCCTCCCATGTTTTTAAATAGGATGTTAGAACAAAAATTTTTTTTGTTTCCCCAATAAAGCTTTATTTTTGAGATATCACGAAAAATATACAATGTAAGGATATTGAAAAGATGTCATAGAATCAGCAGCTCTGAAAAAATCTAAAGCATAACCTCACCTCCTCCTTCAGATAGGACTGGGGGGTTAAAGCTGGTTCAGGTTCAATTTGGGGGGGAAGAACAGCTGAGCCTGAGATGGATCTGTTCATGTCTTCAGGGGGCAGGGACAACTTATTTAGTATGAATAGCTTGCTAAAGTTTACCTGCATTGATTTAATGTCAGCTAGAGGAGCAAATACAAACACTCTGAATTTTAGCTAGCTTGGTGAATTAGCCTACTTGGCAGTCATTAGTGGGAAAATAATAGCCTACAACACCATGCACTCATTGACTACACTTTTCACACCTTTTGGGCTGAAAAAGTGTGTGCATTGTAGCGGAGGAAACTGGTGGATGTACCGGTGCTGCGCTGATTGCTTGTATCATAGTTTCACTTCAGGGGTGCCGGCCAGAACACCACTTTAAGGGCCCAAAAAAACGTCAGATTAAAAGCATGAGATAGGAGAGGAGGAGTATTTGTTTATCGCTCTTTATTTTCTTCTTTACAGACACCGCAGCATATAGCTCGCGGGGAAAAGAACAAAGGCTTTTCCCCTCGGGATGAGCCGTTACTGTCATGCCAGGACCAAAAGAGGACTCAGATGCAAAGGAAAAATGATATCAAACTCACTTTATTGAGGTCAGAATATCACAACAGGGGCTTAGGATGAGCGAACAAACGAAACACTTCGGCACAGGACAAAGGGAAGACGCCGGACTAAATACACATGGGGGAAATGGGGAACAGGTGGAAACGTTTAGGCCGACTCCTGCGGCCCAGGCTGGTCAGGGTGGTCCCTGGGGAAAATCTGTGATGAGGTTCTCGTCCAGGATGTGTCTAGACGGGACCCCTGTCTTCCTCGGGGACCATACCCCCACCCAGGTCCACTAGATACTGTTTACCAGGGCCCCCGGTTGCGAACTCCCATTTAAATGCTTAACCTTGTACCCCGGACCGCCGTCTATTATTCTGGGGGTGGGGCGGCGGGCAGTGGCAGGAACCATCGGGCTTCCTTAACGGGCTTGACTCGGTTCACATGGAAGGTCGGGTGGACACGGAGGGATGGGGGGCAGGCGAAGGCGAACTGCTGCAGGGACCGTGGCTTGGTAATAGGAAACGGACCACGAACCGCGGCGCCAGCTTTCTGGATGGAACTTTTAGGTGCAGATCCTTTGGCGGAGAGCCACACTCTCTGTCCTGGATGGTAGGCAGGAGCGGGCCGTCTCTTGCGGTCCCCCGTCTTCTTGACCCGGTCCCCTTGGCGGGAAATTAACACTTGCTTGGCGGCTGCCCAGATGTTTGGGGGGCAGCGGCGAACCATGGCATGGGCGGAGGGTACAGACACCTCCCGCTCGTTGTCTGCAAACACAGGGGGTGATAACCAAACACACACTTGAATGGTGAAATACCTGTGGCCGAGGTGGGCAGTGTTTTTATGAGCATACTCGACCCAGACCAGGTGTTTGCTCCATGTGAGGGATTCTGAGAGACCAGACACCGGAGGCCGGTCTCCAGTTGCTGGTTTGGCGTTCGGTCTGGCGTTGGCCTCCCGGGGGATTTAAAACCCCAAGTCAGGCTGGTCTTCGCTCCGATGAGCCGACAGAACTCCCTCCAGAACCGGGAGATGAAAATGGGGGCCCCGGTTGAAACAATTTTCCTTGGGAAATCCGTGAATCTTGAAAAACATTGTTCATCATTTCTCCGCCGTTTCTTTGGCGGAGGGCAGTTTAGGTAAAGCAATGAATTAGTCATTTTGGAAAATTTTGTCCACCACCGTTTAGGGACAGTGGTGTTACCTTGTTTAGACCGGGAGCCCCGTGACGAAGTCCAACGAGATGTCGGACCACGGTCTGGAGGGAATGGGAAGAGGCCCATACGTGACCGGAGGATGTCTTGTTGCGGGGCGCAGACCGAAAAATGCCCCCTACGTACTCCCGGACTTTCCGGCTCCATGGAGGGCCACCAGAACCTTGGGCGATAGCGAACATAGTTCTACGAACACCCGGATGACAGGAAAGCAGCGAGGTGTGGGCCCAGTGGATACCTGTGGGCGCCCAATTCAACCGGGACAAACAAACGATTCTCTGGACACCCACTAGGTGCGGAGGGGCCCCACCAAATTTGCTGCTTAACCTCATTTTTTTATCTGCCAGGTCAGTGCCAACCACACATGATCGTGGGAGGAAACGGTTCTGGGTCCTTGCAGCAGGCTCGGGGTCGAAGAGACGGGACAGTGCGTTTGGGGTTTTACGTTTCGGGAACCGGCCTGTATGAAAGAGAAAAGAGAATTTTGTTAAAAAATAGCGCCCAAACCCGGCCTGGCGAGAGTTGGTCTCTTGGCTTTCTTGATGTACTCCAAATTTTTATGATAGTTCGTGAATGGATGGTCAGCCCCTGAGAGTGTCTCCATCCTCCAAGGCGAGTTGGCCCCCC
>JAOPFK010000218.1:0-42309 GCA_026122265.1 Ammodytes dubius | reverse complement strand
TTTTTCTCTTGCACAGTTGCCAGTTTGGCAACACGACAGCGGGACACTGAGATGAGAGTAGGTCACGTGATCGCTGTTGATCGTTTTGGACCACACTGACAACAGATTATACATTTCATTGTGTTTTTGATTTTGCGTCACCATGTGAAATTCTTCAGACATTCCTTTAGGAAAAGGATTTTTTTTTTGCCCATTTTCACCACAACCACTTCTACATCCAAGCCCTCTGATTTTTCCTACTCTATCTCTGCTGACTCCTGTAAGGAAAATAGTTATTGGCCCAAAGGTAACTAGTAGGAGCTAGATTACATTATCAACTAATTTGCAATATGGCCTATGCTTTTCTGAAAGAGACAAAATTAATAGAAAATGCTGAACAGGTAGTGTACAAATGAACTAGGCCTATTTACATATTTACAAACTCACTTCACACACTTTTTTTGTTGCCATATAACTACAAGGTTAGCTATTTTATTGATATGCACTGGCCTATTGAATGTGGACATATAAAACAATTGTTCACAAACGTCACCTGGCACGGTGCTGGCTGCTGCAGGTGGCCGGGGGCTTCTATCAGTGTAAGTAGCCTCGTTTGAGATGTCGCTGTCTTGCTCAGACCTGCGCAATTATGACGTCTTGCTGAGCGCACAGCATTTGTGCAGCATTTTTGTTGTGCGCTCAGCAAGACGCGCGTCATAGTTGCGCAGGTCTGAGCAAGACGGCTCCAAGTCGAACGAGGCCAGTGAGTGCAGTCAGCGGTGAGGAGTAGACAGCTCCGTTGCTACTCTGCTCTCCTGCGCGCGGTTAAAAAAATCGCAAGATGTGTCTCTTGCACAGTTGCCAGTTGGCAACACGACAGCGGGACACTGAGATGAGAGTAGGTCACGTGATCGCTGTTGATCGTTTCACTTATCACTCGCGGACTCTCTTTCTCTCTCTCTCCGTCTCTCTCTCAAAGCACTAATAATAATAATGATACATATGTCGGCGAATTTTCCGGTCGCTCGCGTGCCCCTAGTTTTAAAAACTACTCGCACTGTCTCCATAAATGGTCGCAAAATGCGAGCATTTGGTCGCAGTCTAGAGCCCTAAATGTTCTATTCCTATTTCTCATTGTATTTGTTGACTTGATCTGGTTTCTAAATTTGTTGTAAAACTTGAAACAATACCCAGACATATACATGCATGCCTAGTAAGTACCATCTAAAGCTTTACGAAATCTTATTAAATCACAAGGACTTAGACCGGTATCGCCCAATAAATAGAGCCTTTCCCATTAATATCCTGCTACTTCCAAGTAATTCTGTCCGATTTCCTATTCTAATAATATTTAATCAAGTCATTCTGAGTGTGGATAGAAGAGACAGAGAGAAATAGCTTGTGCTTTTTGCATCTCCGCCTGTCTGTCACCGAGTCGTGAAACCCACTCTCTCTTCCTGCCGTTCCTACTTTTTTAAATCAAAAAGGCGTCTCTATCCCGAGAAACCTCATAGGAGGAGCCTACCTCGTCATTGTAGGCGTATACACATTCACCCATCTGTTACTTCTCGTAAATACACCCTGTCACTATCGTAACCTATAAAAAACAACAACACTTCCGTTGGTTCGTCACAATAAAACCAGAAACCAACCTTACTTACTACAGACGTCACAATAAAACAATTTTCTAAACATGAAATGTACGAACATACCAGTTTTATCACCTGCAATAACCACAATACATTAAAGTATGGACATGTTATTGAACAGTAGTTTTGCTATTATGACTTAACCTAACTTAAAATAATAACTAGATCAAATGTCAGCGCTGTGACTTCACATCACTTACCTGAAACGCCACTTCTTCTTGGGGACTTCCCGGGTGCTGACCCTGAGGGGCCCGGGGCTGGCAGTGGGGGGCGACGCTGAGGGGTTCTGCCCTTCCGGCGGGCGGCAGAGGCGTCATGGCGCATCTCCTCCAACACACAGGACAGGACCAAAGGAGGAAAGTACTGCAGCCAAGGCTGTACTGTGGAAGATTGAACACATTTACATTTTGTGGTTATTGTGCTTTAATCATCCCTCACCTCCATGCATAATCCATAGGGAAATATGTCAGACACAGCTAAGGTTACAAAGGGGTGGAAAGTGTCTGGTAAATTTCCGGAAACTTTTCATGGGAAGTTAAGCTTGGGAATTTTGGGAATATTCAAAATTGGGAATTATGGGAAATAACTAGAAACTGGGGTCATTTAAATGATCTGTATCATATCCAAACATAAATCTTAACATACAAACATTATGTTTTGTCATAGGCAGACATCCATGCACAATCATACAATTAAAAAACATTACATTTCAACAGATTTATTTGTACATAGTACTTTGAGTTTTTATTATTTTATCAAAGCCACTACAAGTAACATGGCACGTTGGCGTCCCCTTTGGACAAAAGCGGTAGTATTTTTACGACGCCCGCTGTCGCAAAGCGGTTTTCTAGCAATATAGTGCATGTCCGTGTGTTGAAAGTGTGAGGACTCTTTTCGGCTCCGTGAGAGTGGTTTTGACACTGCATCAACTAATGCCAGTCAGTGCTACACACACCTGATTGCAATGAGTTGATGCAGCAGTGTCACCTACAGTTGTGTTCAAAATAATAGCAGTGTGTTTAAAAAATTGAGTAAAGATCAAAATCCTAATAGCTTTTATTTCCATACACGCAAATGCATTGGGGACATTGCACATTCAATTCCAACTCCAAATATGAAGAAACTTGTCAAATGTTTCTTCATCTTTACAGAAAGTGAAGAAAAAGGAATATTAGACTGTTCAAAAAAATAGCAGTGTCTGCATTTTTCTTTACAACAGCCACGATACACTTTGAAGACAGTGAAGCATGGTGGCCCAAGCATCATATTATGGGGATGTTTCTCATACTATGGTGTCGGATCTATTTATCGCATACCATGGATCATGGATCAGTTTGGATACATTAGAATACTTGAAGAGGTCATGTTGCCTTATGCTGAAGAGGAAATGCCCTTGAAATGGGTGTTCCAACAAGTCAACGACCCCAAACACACCAGTAAGCGAACAAGATCTTGGTTCCAGACCGACAAGATTAACGTTATGGAGTGGCCAGCCCAATCCCTGGACCTTAATCCAATAGTAAACCTATGTGGTGACATCAAAAATGCTGTTTTTGAGGCAAAACCAAGAAATCCAGAGGAATTGTAGACTGTACTCCAATCGTCCTGGGCTGAAACACCTGTTCACACAGGTGCCAGAAGTTGGTCGGCTCCCTGCAACACAGATGTGTAGCAGTTCTCAGAAACAGAGGTTATACAACTTAATATTAGTTCAGTGATTCATAGGAAAGCTAAATCTTCATGCATTTTTCAGTTGATACAGTAAATGTTTGAGTTGTAAAGAAAAATGCAGACGCTGCTATTTTTTTTAACATTCTAATATTCCTTTTTCTTCACTTTCTGTAAAGATGAAGAAACATTTGACAAAAGTTTCTTCATATGTGGAGTTGGAATTGAATGTGCAATGTCCCCAATGCATTTGCGTGTTTGGAAATAAAAGCTATGATAAGGATTTTGATCTTGCCTCACTTTTTTAAACACACTGCTATTATTTTGAACACAACTGTAACTACTCTCTCTCACGGAGCTGAAAGATTACGTGTCCTCACAGAAAGCGAATGAACAAGAGACGGCAGTTAGTATGGATCACGATGAGGTAATGTGTTTGTGTTGTTGATGTAAATAATGACTATTTCAGATAATGGTTATTTGATGATAGTGAAGCAAAGCAAACTTTGTGTTAGTACCAACCGCTCATTCATTTAGGAGTTAACAGAGCAGTCTAGTTCGCGCTCGTGAAATTGTATACACGTTGCTTGGCAACGCCCTCGTCCCGCCCGTAGCCTATATCACTCTCCCTTTTAGCTTTTCTTCATTGCATTCTCTTTTTTTTCTTTGATGGTTCAGCCCCGTTATCAGTCATTATGACGACAAACAACTGTCTCAAACAAGGCTTCCGCTCGCCTTCCCTCACCTGGAGGGATAGGCTTCTCAAATCACGTTGCTGCGCCACACTGAAATCTGCGACCAATACGGATATGTGACCATAGAGCATGCACGCGTGAACCGAAAATTGGACTGGGTGTGTGACCAGACCAAACGCAGGAATAAAAACTATATAAAAACGTCTTTCTTTGCACTGATGGTCTCGTTTGCTGTTAAAGGTAATTTATGATTATGAGAGGAAACATGAGGCTGTTTAAAAAGATATTTAAATGTAACTCGGAGCTGCTTTAAACAATCAATTATTTCACTGAACAACAAAAACATGAATGTTGAGTAAAATATTACTCATTCCCCCGACCCTACCCATTCAATAGATAGTAAAATGTCCCCCCATGTGATGTCGAATAGCCTGGCATCGCCTGCCTACAAACTTCCGCTCAATTTTAATTTCCCAGTAGTCAGGTGTGCTGGGTGTGCGGTATATTAGTGGGCTCTATCCAGCCAGATTTCTGCCAGTCTAATCAGCGAACAGAAGGAGTGGCTCAGAAGCCGGCGCTTAACGTACGTCACAACCAAACAGTATGCAATTGGTTGGCAGATCCAGAGTGGCACTGAGCAGATCCAAAAAACCTGTCTTCAAGTGAAATTAAGTAAGATGGTATGGTAGGACAAGGCTAATGCGGGGTTCAACATAACTTTTTTTTCCTACTGGCCCGCCGGGCCAGTGGATCCGAGTTTTACTGGCCCCTTGTATATTTTCACTGGCCCTGCACACACTTTTTTTTTCTTCATAATTTAGTGTCAATAATTATAATACCTGTATTAGAAAAATAAAGAAAAATAACCAGATCTAAAGGGAATATCTATACTGTAACAGTATAGATATTCCCTTTAGATTTGGTTATTTGTCTTTAGTTAATTATATGAAATGTTGATATTGCTCATACACATAATATAAAACCAGGAAAACATATTGAATTAGAAGCCTACAACCGAAAGTATGTTGAAAGAGTGGGCCAGTATTTTAAAGTCCAGTAGTTTGATGGTTGTTTTTATTCTTGAATTTGGGCAGTTTAATGAATAGTTCACCTGCAGAAGTCATGTTCAAACATTTAAAAAAATATAGAGATGAAGGTCTGATCATTCTTTGTGGTGTGGTAGGCTGTTTTTATTACTTTCTCATTTCGCATTAGGAATGTGAATGTGTCGACCGAATGACCGGTTTTCCACTTGCGCTCAAGTTGACTTTAAAAATAGAATGGAAATCCGAAAATCAGTGGGTTATGCCGTTTTTTTTAATGGGAGTCGTGAGCGCGCTGCAGGAGTGTCACTTCTCCATGAAGTGTCAGCTTCACATAAGAGTCTGGTGTGGGACCATTTTTTCAAACTATTGATAAAAAACAATGCAGTGCAAAAAATGCAGCATAAGTTAAACGCTCGTCTAAGACTATGACGTTAAATCACCTTAGAAACACACAATGCCTTCGTCCGATCACAGCAGCGCTTCACCGTGTGATCTCGCCAGTGAGTGAGTGAGCCGCCGCGCAGATGAACTGTGGTTTGTGGCTAAAATAATAACAGGGGATATTCTCCCCGTTAGCGATTTCAATGGGAAAGACTTCCGCGATCTGATTGAATGTCTCGAGCCTGAAAACACAGTGCCAAACTGCGCGACTATAGGAACTGTACAGTGAGCGGAGTCCCTCCGTTCGTTTCTGTCTACAACCGACACAATCACCGGAGACGCATTCACAGCGTTTAAATAAAGCCTCTCATTTGTATTACCGTTGGGGCTTGGATGCAAATACTGTAACATTACGGCGGCAGATAAAGGAAAAGCGCAGTTATCATTTTCTGCACCTCAACCTCTGCTGTGGGAAGAAAGAAAGGGGACAAAGCAAGTCGATTGATTTGTCGACTCGCAGGCGGACGGTAGGCAGCTCTGCCAACGGAGCGAGAGTGCACGCTTGTATGCTCCGCCTGTCAAAACGCCCACGCATCGGTTGTCCACTGGCCTTTCATTAAAAAATATAATTTATATTGGTTTATTATATTGAGTCTTAAATAAACACAGCTTTCATTCCGACTCTCAACGCGCATTTCAATGAACCATGTTATAGTCTACAAAAAGATACTGAACTGTGATTGGCCAGTCACTGGCCCGGGCGGGACAGTGACTGGCCAATCAACTTGCCCTGCATATGATTTTACTGGCCCCGGGCCATCGGGCTATACGTTATGTCGAACCCTGTAATGGAGGAATGCACAGTGCATGTAGGGGGCGCGCGTGGCCTTGGAATCTGCAGTAAGCAATGTCAGTGTTTCCCCTAGCGCGGCGGCCGCCTTAGCAACGCCTGAAAAAAATGCACAATTGTATGTAGGGGAGAACGGGGTAATTTGTCACACGGGTTGGTTGTCACAATCGTTATATCTCAGAACCAGAAGGCGCTGTCTGTGAAATTTTAGTATGTAAATATCCAGAATTGGGATCAGAGGTCACCTACATAGTCTTCCTTGGAGTTAAACTGCTGAATTTGAAGTGAGACGACTGTTTGTGTTTTTCATGTCAAATTGAAAATATTTAGCTCCTCAGTATTTTTCTTCTAGGCTTTTACACAATGGGTTTATAACAAAACACTTGTTACCCATACGAAGTGTGAAGGGTAAACTATAGTTTAGATTGTGGTTAGCAAGCTAATTAGTTGTCAGATGGTTGTTGGCCTTGATGCTAGCAAGAAATTCAAGTTGGGGTTGGTCGTCAAATTTTTTGGGGGGTTGGTTGTCACATGTTATCTCAAGGCTGCAGCCAGAAAAGGAACCCAATAACGAAATAAATTGTCAAGTTGTATCCTCACTGACACCCCAGAGAAGGAAAGAATAGAGCAGGAAAAGGCAGCTAGCATGTAAAAGAAAAAAGGGCAACAAAATCAAAACAACCCAGTGCATCCCAAACTAGACCAGCTGCCAAGGCTACAGTAAGTTATGTAGGCCTATTTGTCAACTTGACAATGCAATTAAACTTTCTAATTTAGTTCTACTTGCTTGCCTTCTTTTATGATTATTCCCATTAAAATAACATTGTGACAAACAACCCCATAGTGTGTGACAACCGACCCCTTGATGGGGTTGGTTGTCACAATGTGTAAGGGTGTCTTTGATGATTAATTTCTTCTTTATTACAATGAGATAGAAAAAGTGAGGGGTACACATTTCAAGCCAACACCTTAAGCTTCAATTTAATGTAGGAATGACTATTGAAAGATGTTTAGGTGATAAGCAATTCTCACTAGAGTAAAAAGTGTGCCTACTTACCCCGTTCTCCCCTACTAGGAAGTGCGATGTGTGCTTGTGCATGGTCATAACTGCGCATGTGTCTCCAAGCGTTTCTCTATGGCCCAATCTAGATCCACCCCCTACACCCTATCCCTCCGTTTGCGCGTTCGCGGGGAGGGTCCGTCATATTGAGTGCCGTCCCAAACCACCAAGCCTCGAGTGTGAGTGGGTTATATGGCCCTCGATCACTGTCTGCATCGGTGTTGGCTCAGCCCTACGTTTGACACCTAGGTGTCCGCCAATCAATTATGTCCGGAATGGAGGAGCCAACTTACAAATGAGAGTTCCATGGAGTTTGTTTCCCGAATTATAAATGAAACTTACTCTTACCTCAAAAGACATTTGATTGATTCTTTTTATGCATAGCCCTAAATGACGGAACCGGAGGGTAGCCTACAATATCGGAACAAACATGTTGTTTTACACTTGTTGATTTGATTATGCCACTTCTCTACCGTTAGTGTATTTTCAAGGCGTGGATAAAAGATAAAACGAAGCAGATGAAAAAATGCCCACAAGTTAATAAGGGACAGTGATTATTATTTCCTTAAATTGTTAGTAAGATTTGTGTTTCTGTTAAAGCCTATGAGGGGTAGTAATAGCGGCGGTGACGTCAGTCAGCTGGAGCACATGACTTTTCTTATTAATGACCACCCTTGCAGTGCATTATGATTTATGCACGCTAATTAACTGCCGCGATTCGCCGGTCGTAATGGCAGATTATCGTATCATGACAAGTGGAATACATGCTTTAGCAGACTATTGTTCTCTTCCCTGGTTTTGTATGCTGTGCATGTAAACTAAAAGGATAATTAAACAGCAGATCAAACACCCACCCGTTTTCTCCACTACAGACTGAGCTGGTAAAATTAAGAATATGCAGTTGGAAAATGTTTAACAACAAATAAATTATGCAGCCAAAAAAGCATGGGAGTGAGTTTGTTTTTATTCAATACTACATTTTACTCTCACATGCGTGCCTATTAGGGGTGGGTAAAAATATCGATCCTCCGATGCATTGCGATTCTCTCTCGAACGATTCCGAATCGATTAGTATTTCCTGCGCCACTGCGCATGCACACCACACTAGTTTAGATTAATCGCACTTCTATATTGCCCTTTGACCCGGTGCAAAAGAGGTGAGATGATAGCGGAGCTGCACCTGTATCTTGCGGACACGGCCCGCACGGGATTAAAGAGTAAAGAAAGAAGCAGGGAAAGGGGCCGAGGGCAATTAAGCATGAAGGTAGGAATACGTTTTATGTTATTCTCGCAGTGTCTCACTTTTGTTTGCTAGTTGCGATCGTCTCAACGGAACGCCCGTCCCCGCTCACTCTTCCTAGCATATGCCTGTCTTTTTTCCTCCTTTGTGTGTGTGTGTGTGCGTCATTTAGCCTGCTTGTTTTTGTATGTTTTTTTTTCTTTCGGCGCTAGTAGTTCCTTAATATATTTAATGTAGAAGCCTGGCTGAGGGGAGGAGACAGAAGTTACGAGAGACGGAGAGAGAGAGAGAGAGAGAGACGAACGGTAGCCTATAGGCCTACAGTTCTTTATAAACAGGCATAAAAGTGTCATATAAGTGTGCGATTAATTTAGATTAATTAATCACAGAGCCTGTAATTAATTAGATTCATTTTTTCAATCGCTTGACAGCCCTAGTTATTATTGTTCAAAGATGACATGTGAGAAAGAAAGAAATACTATACATGATTTAAATACATTACATTTAATACAGCACTGTCAATTGTGCTGATGTTATGTTACAATTTCCAAGAGGAGAAAGTTATACCATGGCTGTCTGTTCACAAGGCATAACATTAAATAGATAATTATTTAAATTAAATTTTAATTATTTTACTCTTTCTTGTGTATTTCTACTTGATACTGAATCGATATCGAAGCATTTCAATCAATATCGAAATCGAATCGAATCGTGACTTAATGAATCGAAATCGAATTGAATCGTGAGATTCTTGACAATACCCAGCCCTATAGCCTATATGAATGTAAAGAGTGTTTCAGGTCGTAAAATTCCCGGAACAATCTCTCGCACCTTTCTTCCCTCGTTCCGCAACTGTCGCATTTAAACAGCAGGGCGGAGGGCCGAAAGGCCGGCATATTCCCGGCTTTCACTGGCTGTGTAAAAGGGGCTACTGTCAGAGGAGCCGAGGGGCGCTACCAAAAAGACGAGAGGAGCGGTTGGAACGTTTAGACACACGCGCGCACATTTATCCTACATTAAATCGCAATCGCAGCCATTTGTGAGGAATGTAATTGCTCTAGCTCACATCGTGATTAGATGAATCGTGCAGCACAGCACCCAATATTACATAATATGACGTGAGAAATTTCAGGTGCACTGGTGCGACCAGTGAAAATATCTGGGCGCACTCACCAGATTTTTGGGCGCACATAGTTAAATGAATAAATATTGTAACCAAACACAATGCTTTAGTAGCCTACAGTAGCTCACATCGCCCACCACTCCTTGAAACAATTATAATTTTCAAAACTTTCAAAATAAAAATAAATAAAAAAGTTTTCGTTTATTGATTTTTTCTAAACGGTTATGATTTATTTACCAAACGGTTACACGTGTACACGTGCACACCCCTAGTGTGCAGTGCACAGAATACAGACAAATAGCAGCGGGTCGTGGCAAAAAAGTGATTTTGAAACAAGAATTCTCCAGAATCGCTGACTCCACCTTTGTAGTACAGCGGATAAGCATAACAAATTAACAATTGTGCACTTTTTGAGAAAAGCATAACATTTCTATCGGGTTGCAAAGGGGTGGAAAGTTTCCGGTAAATTTCCGGAAACTTTCCATGGGAACTTTCACTCGGGAATGTTGGGAATATTCATAATTGGGAATTATAGGAATTAACTAAAATAGCGGTAAATTAAATGATCTGTTTCACATCCAAACATAAATCTAAACATATAAACATTATGTTTTGTCAAAGGCAGACATCCATGCAAAATAATACAATTAAAAAACATTACATTTGAACAGATGAAGTTGTAAGAACTTTATCACGTTTTGATTATTTTATGAACAATCAATAATTTCACTGAAAAATAAAAAGATGAATGTTGAGTAAAATATTACTCATCTGTCTGACCCCACCCATTCAATAAATAAAGTAAAATGACCCTCGCCCCATGTGATGAATGCAAATTTCATGTAAGGGCGTGGCCTCAGTCCCCCTGCAGTAAGCAGTGTGCTATGTGCAACTTGTCAAGTGTACTTGCATTAAATCTGGTTGTTTTAGTCAATATTATGCTAAAATATTTCCCCAACTATATTTAAAATCACTGTTTAAGCCTCTGTAAACCTTGTCTAGAAAAATCAATAAATGTTGTTTAAATCCCTCGTTAGGGGAGACCGGGGGCAAGTGTAACACTTTTGGGTTTTTGATAGTAAAAAAAATCTTGAACAATTTGGATAATTTATTCTATGTTGTGTTACTGTGCTCTACTTGTTAACATAAATTGTATTTATTTTACAAGCAATGTAAGATGTCCTGTTAATACAAGAGTATAGGCCTACAGCAGTGTTTCCCCTACCATTCTACAGGCCTGGCGGCCCCGCCAGGCCACCGGGACCCCCCGCCAGGCCAACCGCAGCCTGGCTTAAAAAATAATTTTTTTTTTTTTTCAATGATTCCATAATAATCATTTGCGAGCGTCTGCGCGGCACTGTCGGTCTACCCCTCGTGTGCGCCTGTCTTTACAACCTCTCGTTTGATCATCCCATCAGCTGATCTGTGTGCCTGCGTGGGTGTATGTGTTCTGCGCGCGGCGCGATGCCGTGTGCATTCGGTGCGCACTTTTTGACACGGAAGCCAATGAGCAGGAGCATGACCCGCATGACTAGCAAGCAAACGTTGAACTAGTGGCGAAAATAAAACCAGCGCCTGCTCTATGGAGATATTAAGGACTCAGTAACAGGGACGTTGAACAGGAAAAAAGTGCTGAGCAAAACTTAGAAAGTTAAAATCGCTACGTCGCCGTGGCAACACAACTAATCTGTATCAACAGCAGAGACAGCGCTGAAAAAACGGCATGCACTCGTTTCAGTAAGTTTACAGAAGTGCCACACTGCTACTGCCTTTGGCATTCTCAGAAAAGCATTCATTTATTTTCAGGGGACATATTCATTAATTTATTGTTTTAGCTGTTAAGTTATCTTGAAAACAGCAGGCCATAGTAGGCCTACAACCTTTATTTTTTTGCATTTTCAATGCTAGGCCTACTTTATTTTTATGTTTTAAATTGAGAAATAGGCTAGATGAAATATAATGGTCGGAATAGGGAATTTGCCTTATATAGCACACATGTTGATAAGCTAATCATGATGTGTAGCCTATGTTAATTAATTTATTTTCAACAAGGCTATTTGCCTAAAAAAAATAAAGAAAATGTTTCAATAGGCTAGCTTCAAGGTGAGGTGATTCAGATTATTCCAGAAATTAGTAGGCCTACTAGACAGGACCTGTCTATATTAGATCTTAGTGTTTATTGTTTTTAATTGAAATCCACGTGTTTTTCTTCAATAGTTTACATGGCTTGTGTCTCCAAATTATTACAGAAAAGTTATAGGCAGGACATATGACAGTTGTTTACAGAGCACCGAATTAAACAGATTTCGCCTCTCAAAGTGCACCAGATTGATGTATTTAACTTTAAAAGGATAATGTTTCTTCTGCAGGGGGATGGCCCCAGACCCCCCTAGAAGGTCCATTCTCACCCAGCAGGATCTAAAAATCCTGTGAGAAACACCACATGTACAAACGTACTGAATGTGAAAGTATAACCCTATGCCTTTGGCATTTTTATGCTTTATTGATAGTGTAGAGACAGAGTTGAAGTGGGGCAAAGGGGGGAGTGACATGCAGAGAGCGACCGCGGGCTGGAATCGAACCCGGGTCCGCTGCTGGCCGAGGCCAATGGGGGGGACGCCCTACCAACTGAGCTAAGGGCGCCCTATGCCCTCATTTTTAACGGGGCTGTCAAAAGAGGCTCATCCCAAATGGGGTTCGTTTTGGTCCATTTCTTCTACAAATCTGGTACGTACGCGGCGCGCATACTCTTTATAAGCTCTTACCACCGGGCCTAAAAAAAATTCTAGGGGAAACACTGGGCCTACAGTATGTCTTTTAACCCTCCACAAGCATTCATTTAAAGATAAATGAATATACCGTGATATAATACCGTTACTGTCTATGCTTCAAATTATACCGCGACATACATTTTAGACCATACCGTACAGCCCTACATTGTAGGCTGTAGATTTAAAACTAACGATGGAAGCGGCTGTTTCACTGTACAGTTCCTAATCGCGCAGTCCGTTTGGGGACATGGCATTCAGGGCTCGGGACAAGCAGGACTGCTATCCAGCTGCTCACAGACCAAGTTTAGCGCACCGCCGCACCACTCACACTTTTTCAGAGAGGATTTTTTGTTTCAGCACTGCTATATGATTAAACCTGCAGTGTGTAGAATTTTGGGTTTTATTTCCTAGCAGATTTTGTAGAAAATAATTATAATATCCATAAGCACGTTTAATTTAGTGCATAATAGCTGATTTTTCTTTTTAGAATTATTATTTTTTTCCTCAGAAAGGGTCTCATATGTCCATATTTCTGCATATTTTGGACCAAGGCCTTGTCACCGCCATTTTGGAAGTGTCATAGTTGGAATGTCATCTGGTGCATTGTTTAAAATTTAGAATTGTTCTTGTCCTTGAAGGCCACTGTAGCTTCTGTTATTATTCAAAAGGGTTGGGGTTACCCAGGGAGCGTTGCATTCTAAGTTAAGTTCTATGTTAAGTCCTGTCTTTCTGTTTCTGTTTTACTTTCAATCTCTATACCCAAATGTTTTGAATTTCTGGCTCTCAAAATTGATTGTGGTTTTAGTAATTCTCTCATTGTTGTTGGAGTATATAGACCTCCATCAGCTGACGCTGGGTCTATTGATCGTTTGGCTGACCTACTTTCCCACTATTCTAATTCTGAAGTTTTAGTTATGGGTGATTTTAATCTGGATTGGTTGACAAATGCCTCTGATCACTTAAAAGAAATATCTTCTAACCTAAATTTGTCACAGTTAATCACAAATCCAACCAGGCCAAACCTGAAAGAACCCTCAAGATCAACACTTATAGACCTAATCTTCTCTAATAAGAGTGATAAAATATCTTTATCTGGAGTACTTGAATTAGGTATAAGTGACCACTGTCCTATTGTATGTGTCCGTGATACACATATAAAAAAATCCTCAGCCAGGGTTTTAATTAAGAGAAACCTAAACATTTTTAATAAACAAGCCTTTCTTCATGACCTTTATAATAGTGATATTCACAACACCCTGGCTATTCCTGATGTCGAACTAGCCAGGGTTCGACATAACGTATAGCCCGATGGCCCGGGGCCAGTAAAATCATATGCAGGGCAAGTTGATTGGCCAGTCACTGTCCCGCCCGGGCCAGTGACTGGCCAATCACAGTTCAGTATCTTTTTGTAGACTACATCATGGTTCATTGAAATGCGCGTTGAGAGTCGTAATGAAAGCAGTGTTTATTTAAGACTCAATATAATAAACCTAATATAAAATATATTTTTTAATGAAAGGCCAGTGGACAACCGATGCGTGGGCGTTTTGACAGGCACCGTTGGCAGAGCTGCCTACCGTCCGCCTGCGAGTCGACAAATCAGTCGACTTACTTTGCCCCCTTTCTTTCTTCCCACAGCAGAGGTTGAGGCGCAGAAAATGATAACTGCGCTTTTCCTTTATCTGCCGCCGTAATGTTACAATATTTGCATCCAAGCCCCAATGGTAATACAAATGAGAGGCGTTATTTAAACGCTGTGAATGCGTCTCCGGTGATTGTGTCGGTTGTAGACAGAAACGAACGGAGGGACTCCGCTCACTGTATAGTTCCTATAGTCGCGCAGTTTGGCACTGTGTTTTCAGGCTCGAGACATTCAATCAGATCGCGGAAGTCTTTCCCATTGAAATCGCTAACGGGGAGAATATCCCCGGTTATTATTTTAGCCACAAACCACAGTTCATCTGCGTGGCGGCTCACTCGCTGGCGAGATCACACGGTGAAACGCTGCTGTGATCGGACGAAGGCATTGTGTGTTTCTAAGGTGATTTAACGTCATAGTCTTAGACGAGCGTTTAACTTATGCTGCATATTTTGCACTGCATTGTTTTTTATCAATAGTTTGAAAAAATGGTCCCACACCGGACTCTTATATGTGAAGCTGACACTTCATGGAGAAGTGACACTGCTGCAGCGCGCTCACGACCAGACGTGAACTCACATACACGGTGAAATCTCCCATTAAAAAAACGGCATAACCCACTGATTTTCGGATTTCTATTCTATTTTTAAAGTCAACTTGAGCGAAAGTGGAAAACCGGTCATTCGGTCGACACATTCACATCCCTAATGCATATAGAGAAAGTAATAAAAACAGCCTACCACACCACAAAGAATGATCAGACCTTCATCTCTTATTTATTTTTTATGTTTGAACATGACTTCTGCAGGTGAACTATTCATTAAACTGCCCAAATTCAAGAATAAAAACAATCATCAAACTACTGGACTTTAAAATACTGGCCGACTCTTTCAACATACTTTCAGTTGTAGGCTTCTAATTCAATATGTTTGCCTGGTTTTATATTATGTGTATGAGCAATATCAACATTTCATATAATTAACTAAAAGAAAAATAACCAAATCTAAAGGGAATATCTATACTGTTACAGTGTAGATATTCCCTTTAGATCTGGTTATCTTTCTTTATTTTTCTAATACAGGTATTATAATTATTGACACTAAATTATGAAGAAAAAAAAAGTGTGTGCAGGGCCAGTGAAAATATACAAGGGGCCAGTAAAACTCGGATCCACTGGCCCGGCGGGCCAGTAGGAAAAAAAAGTTATGTTGAACCCTGCTAGCTTTAGACTTTTTCATTTCCACCTTTCTATCTATTTTAAATACACATGCCCCCTTTAAGAAGTATAGAGTTAAGGATAGATCCAGTCCTTGGGTTAGTCCAGAACTTACATCTCTTCTCCGAACTAGAAACAAAGCTTGGTCTCTTGCTAGACGTACTAATGACGCCTCACACTGGACTGCATTCAGAGCCTTAAGAAATAAATGCACATCCTAAGGGCCCGTGTCCACCTAGCGCCTTTTTCCAGCGTTAAACGCTGGCTGTGCGCTCGGGAGTGTGTCTACTGAGCGTTTTTTTCGACCGCTTTTTTCAACCGCTTTTTTCAAGGGTTTTATGAGCTGGGAGAGAGAGTGCTGTGATCGGGGGAGAAAAAATGCTGATCGTCACCTGTCAGTCAGACCTATTAACACTGGTTTAACTCTTTAGGCTTGCTGTTTTCTATTTAAAGCGTTACATTTTAATATATGAGTAGTCATATGAAACAGATACTTTCCACCATCCTCTGTTTGGATGAGGAGTTATCGCGGCTCCTGCAAACACACACGGAGCAAGTTGTAGGCTGACGTGTGCGCATGAAACGATCCGTAGGAGATAAAAAATACAGCGAATCAAGTGTTCTCCTAATCTGCTCCCACAAACGGGCTCTCCTCCCTCTGTTCTGGTCATTTTAAGTCACTATTTTCGTACAGTTTCGGGTAAACAGAGACGAAAAAAGCAGTTCTCTTCCGTCTTCCTTGTTGCCAAGGCGACAAGTGCCGACGATCTACTATCTGATTGGCCCTTTGAAAAAAGCGGCGGTGACGTCCCCGCCGCCTTTCTGAAAAGTTAAACTTTTTTCAACTTGCAAATCTCGAAGCGGCCGCACAAAAAGACAAAAAACGCTCGAAAAAAACCGCTGGGCGCTGCGCCTTTTCTCAGAGCGGCCGCCTTTTGCCGAGGCGGCCGCTTCTCATTGGGAATCAATTGAAAAAAGGCGCTTGCGGTGGGAAAAAGGCGTTAGGTGGACACGGGCCCTTAGTGAGGAAGAATGTATCTGACTATTATTTAAAATTGATCACAGACACCTATTCTAACCCAGCAAAATTCTGGAAGGTGGTTAAAACCAACAAAAATAGCTCTGCTACATCTGCTTCTATTCCAATTCAGGTTAAATTTGATGATAGTTTTATTACTGATCAAACCGAGATCTGCGCTGGTTTTAATAGACATTTTAATGTTGCTGGCCATATCTTCAAAGAGGACAACTCTAGATCTTCTTTAGCAGACAACCAGCTACCCCTTGAACAGGTTCATATGTCTACCACCAATGCTGTTCCTCAGTTTTCTTTTATTCCTGTGTCCTCCAGTATGGTTCTTGATGCTCTCTTAAGCATTGACCCCAAGAAATCCACTGGAGAAGACAACCTAGACCCATTCTTTCTCCAGCTTTCAGCCCCTGTAATTGCAGAGTGTATTACCCACATTTTTAATCTTTCTATATCTTCCTGCGTTATTCCAAGGATCTGGAAATCAGCTTGTGTCCTTCCTTTGCATAAAGCGGGAGAAAAAACTGACCCTAATAACTATAGGCCAATATCCAGACTGTCATGTCTGTCAAAAACGCTGGAATCCCTTATTAATAAGCAATTGAAAACATTTCTCTCATGTCACACTATTTTATCTGTTCACCAATCTGGTTTTAGAACTAACCATAGCACTATCTCTGCCATCACTCTGGTTACTAACAATATTGTCTCTGCCTTAGATAATATAGTAAACACTGTGCTGCCCTCTTTGTTGATCTCAGTAAAGGCTTTGATACAGTAGACCATTCTTTACTATCTATCTATAAAGCAAGAAACGTCTGTCTGTGTGTGTGTCTGTCTGTGTGTCTGTGGCTCACATATCTCTCTGAGTTTTGGTCAGATCGGCATGAGCTTCCGGATATTGCTTAAACACAGCACGAAGGTGTGCATCCTTCATCCTTCATTTTGAAGTTGTAGAAGTTATCATATTTATATCTGCTCCACCTGTCCGCTTTAGTGGTAAAGACTGCGCACAGAGCCGACTAAACCCCGCCTCCCTCTGACGAGCGGGACACACACACACACACACAGCAGACCGACACAGCCTTACTTCCTCAACAACTCCTCATTAACTCCTCATCTGCTCCACCTGTCCGCTTTAGTGGTAAAGACTGCACTTCACGCTATTTTCACTGTAATAATACTGCACGGTCTCGGATGCTTCCACAAAATGTTTTATATCCGTTTAAAATCTAAACTGAAAGCCCGAGCGCGCGCACACAAGTCCGCTCCCACACACCGAGCGCACACGAGCCCCCCCCCCCCCCCCCCCACAAACACACACACACTGCTGCCTGCTACTGACACGTTAACGTTAATTGACAGCACGGTCTCGGATGCGGACACCCGCGCGCGGACACAAGTCCCCCCCCACCCCCCCCCCCCCACACACACACCCCACACACAGCTGACTGCTACTGACACAGTAACGTTAATTGACAGTTATCCAAACTCTGTCTTATCTTTCAAATACCTAACAGTAGCCTAATGGTAATGGGGTTGACAATGTTGTCATGGCGTGCAGCATAGCTTCCTTTTATACACAGTGCAGCCATTTACTATAGGCAACTGATTGTAAGTTTGAGTGCATTGTGCAGTATGGATGGCAGTTTGCAAGGTACCATAATATCAGATTGTATAGGTAACACCTGTACAGCTTGATTCTTCTTTAGGATTCAACACTTAATTAATTAACACATTTTGTGTTCCATTTCACTTAACAAATCACATGGAATTAGTTTGTGGTTATCTTTACACAATACACTAAGGAATGTTGCCCTACTCTATAGCCAACTTCTACAAAGTAACTTACTGATAATAACCTTTAACAGTGTAAAATTAGCCATCACTGATAGCAGCCAAATGTACTGTCTAATATGTTTCTTTGTTAAACTGCTTCCTACGGGCACTGCACTAGTTAGATAAATTGGCTAACATTGGTCTTAGTGAAAATGCGTGTAGCTGGTTCAGTAATTACCTTTCTGACCGATCTCAATGTGTGAAGCTAGGTAATATCCAATCTGGTTTCTTACCCATAACCAAAGGTGTTCCACAAGGTTCAATTTTAGGTCCGGTGCTATTCACCATCTACATCAATGATATTGTGTCTCTTGTCAGTGGTTGTCAAATCCATTTATATGCTGATGACACCATTTTGTACTGTGTTGCTGACTCTGCAAAGTCAGCTATTGAGAATCTGCAACTGTCCTTTAATGCTCTTCAGAATGCTCTTATTTCACTTAAACTTGTCCTTAACCAGACTAAAACTAAATCCATGTTGTTCTCTAGGGCTAGAGAATTGGACAACAGTGCATGCATCTATGCTGTAAACGGTTCTTTGATCGAAAAAGTCTCTGAATATAAGTACCTTGGTATCTGGCTAGATGAGAAGCTCACTTTTAAACCCCATATTGACAAACTTGTTCTCAAATCTCGTCAAAAAATTGGTTTTTTATATCGGAACTAGAGCTGCAACGATTAATCGAAGAATCGATGATTAATCGATTATTAAAATAATCGACAACTATTTTGATAATCGATGAATCGTTTTGAGTAATTTTTTAATAAAATTTTTCCAAATTCTCTGATTTCAGCTTCTCAAATGTGAATATTTTCTGGTTTCTTAAAGAAAACCAGTGTGACACAACCGGCGCATACGTCACCTTCAGAACGGACCGACAGACGCGGCATGTTTTGACTTGTTTAGGGGCTAACATTAGCGTGTGCTAAAATGGAAGATGTGAGCGAAAATAGTGAGGAAAGCCAAACGGGCAGGAGAAAGCGACAGAGAATGTCCAAGGTTTGGGATCAGCGCTGTTCAAGAAATAAATACACGATAGCTTAAGCTGAACTATAGCTGGTCACTTCTAGTTGACAATACGGTGCTGAAGCAGACGTGTGTGTCTTGAATTCATGGATACAATATCTAAATAGCAGTTTAATGTGAATGAACTTACTCTATTATCATATTGTTCCATAGTCATTTTTATTTTATTTATATTTTTTCAGTAAACCATCACAGTCTCGGATGGACACATTTATGCAGAGAACCCCATTTCAGGATTTGTTTTTAAAGCCAGAATGTCTGAAACTATGCATGGGCTTGTTCCAAGTTTCCAAGCTTATGTTGTTCCTGAATTGCAAAGGTAAAAACGTGTAGTTCTGAAAGTGAAGTAAATGCTTACTTAAACCCAAGAATGTATGGCACATAATTGCACTTAATTTATCTGTCAACATTGTTATTTCTCATGGTACAAGTACAGACTAATAAACAATGGGAAAGTAACTAAATTGGTACTTTTGGTAGAAAATATGGTTTGCTACTCCATGCCTTTTTGAAATAAAAAATGTTGATTTTTCAAAAAAAGGAAACAAATTGGTTGTTCATTGGTTGTTGGTTAAATTACATATGTTATTTTCTCATGTTTATTTATAATTACTTTTCAATTAAGCAATGTATGTTTTATCCAATTACTCGATTAATCGATGGAATAATCGGTAGAATAATCGATTACTAAAATATTCGATAGCTGCAGCCCTAATCGGAACAGATCAAGTTTCCCAAAAATTTGTAGGAAAAGGGTAATCGAAGCAGTGTTTTTATCAGTGCTGGATTATGGAGATATAGTTTAGACATGCCTCTGCTACTGCCCTAAAACCCCTTGACTCAGTGTACCATTCAGCCCTTAGATTCATTACAGGTGATTCCTTTAAAACTCATCACTGTTCCCTGTATGAAAAAGTCGGCTGGACATCCCTGTCATTGAGACGTGAGTTACATTGGTTTTTATTTATTTTTAAATCCTTAATTGGTAAACAGCCACCCTATTTATCAGCTATGCTCGACTGGAACTCTCAGTCATATAGTACCCGATCCAGTGAGCTGCTACTCTTAAAGGTTCCTAGAGCTCATTCTAAGCTGGGAACAACTGCCTTTAGCTATAGTGCCCCCACCTCTTGGAATGCCCTTCAGAGCAATTTCAATATGACCATTCTCCCCACTTTTTCTTCTTTTAAATCTATGATTTCTGATTTTCACCATCACCACTGCATTTGTTTTAACTGAATTAATTTTTTAAGCTCTTTTATTGTAATTCTTTATTTCTTTTGATCTTTTTTATCTTGCTAGGATTTTGTGTTTCTCTGTTTTATTCTGTCACTCTGTTGTTATTGTTGTTGTTGTGTTTGTTGTGCGCTCGTCGGCGTTGTAAATGAGGGGAACCTCAATGCCTTTCGAGTTTGTATAAATAAAGGTTTCATTCATTCATTCATTCATTCATTCATTCTAGAACTTTGTAGAACTTTCTTGATGATGTCATATTACACACTGCACCTTTAACTATAGGCATTAAATAAATGCTGCATCTCAAAATGCCTTGGACAGCAGCGAGGATGACCCGCTATGCCCTGGGCCGAACCAGAGCACATGGGAGACGCCAGCGAGAGCGAACGCAGCAGGGAAATGTCACTTTCTGACTGAACAGCTTCATGGAAATGATATTCTAAAATTCTTCATGTTATATTATTTGCTTTTAAAGCCCTGATTTTAAACAGACAAATTCCGTTTAGATGAGTTGCCAGCAGTAGGTTGCGGTAGGGCTGGGCGATTAATTGAACTTAAATTTTGATACGATTTTGGCTTTCCTCGATCATGAAAACAAGATAATCGTAATAAAACTATCATTGTGTCGCACGCCGTGTCTTGGTAAATGCAGCGAACCCTTCTGTGTGTGCTCCGCTCTGCCCCGCCCGAACACTTTCGCTTTCAGCGATTGCAGTGCAATGGTTTATTCAGCATAAAGTTAAAGTACTCGCCCAAGACTGATCTTAAATCGAAACACAAACGCCTTGCACGAGCGAAATAGCGAGTTGCCAGTTGAAACTCTGTTACGGTGGATAACGGTGTCATTCACAGTGACACCTCGCCCCGCCTGGGTGTTGTTCTCCGGGGATGCAGCTGGATACTAATGGAGTACGCCAGTGTGAGCCGCCGCACATAAAAGCCCGGTGGCTTTACGGCTAAAATGAACCGGGGATATCCTGCCCATTAAAGTTGTTGATGTGGAAGGCTTCCGCGATCGGATTGCATTTCTTGAGCCTGCATACACAGAGCCATGTCGCCAAACTGACAGCGCGACTAGAGAAAATATACAGTGAGCCGCCTCCGTCCGTTATTAATTTCAGTCTACAGCCGAAAAAATAACCATAACCACCATGGACATCGTTTAAATAAAGCCTCTTGTTTTTATGATCATTAGGGCTTTGATGAAAATTCTGAAGTCCGAATATTAGGCTACGTTGGCAGCTGCTGTGCATTTTTTTTTTCAGCAACTCAACATGCACTGTAAAAAAAAAGGCAATAAGTTGATCTTTTTGTAGATTCATACCTCCTCAACGTGCAAATAAATTAGTTGTTCACAATCACATCCCTAGTAAAATATTAATTTTACTCTTAGATTGGAAGGTTTCACTGTTTATTTATTTAGGGTGGCTTTTTAGTTGTATGTTTGAGGAGCACATTTGGGAGTTTAATTTATGCAATGTTGAAAGAATTTACAGAATTTTCATTTTGGGGCATCCCTACAGTGAATAATCGTCTTTAGTAATCGTGATTACAATATCAATCAAAATAATCGTGATTATAATTTTTGCCATAATCGAGCAGCCCTAGGTTGCGGGCTGCTACGGTGTCAGATAAAGGCAGGCTTATAAAGTCACAAATAACTCTTTAGTTTTCAAAGCAATAATATATATTAAATATATTAAAAAGCTCAAATCTGTGCTCCAATAGATGATCTACTTCATTCAGGTTGACTCGTTTTCGTTTGTGTGCCTGAGTCTCTGACATGGTGTTAGCAAGGTCCTCTCTCTTCTTGCTACTGGACTTTTCGCGCTAAACTATTTGACAGCGGTGACGCCACACATGTACAGCCAATCAACTCTGAATTATGAAATGACGCTGTAGTGGGACAAGCCTTACATGTCCATGGCGGTCCCGGTCCAGGGGCTAGTCCCTCCAGGACAAAATGATCTCCGTCCACTTCAATAGAGAAACATTCTGAGCATGCGCATTTCAATTTTTCAAGTCCAATACACATTACATTGTGCCAGAGGGGCTAGAGCCCTGCTAGCCCGATCTGGCACAAATGGCTCAAGCGGCTGTCGTATCTTACTCTGGACACAAATCAGACGAATGCAGTCTGAAGAAGCCAGGTAGGGTCGCTTAAAACAAAATAAAAGTGCCGAACTTATTATTTTACAGTACTTTCTGGTGAGAATTTTTTTATAATTATTTTTTCTAGTGAAAGTAGCTGGGTCTGAGCCCCACTTGCCCCTAATGACCAGTCGCCACTGGTCATAGGCTATTAGGGCTGCAAATATCTACCCCTTCTATATCACACACACACACACACACACACACACACACACACACACACACACACACACACACACACACACACACACACACACACACACACACACACACACACACAGTAGCAGAAAAGTACATTTCTAATCTGGCAGCTATGTACAAGAATATATGATGTACCCAGCTCAGTGCTGACAGAAAAAAATGGGAACAATATTGATGCTTCATCATTTTCTTGCAGTAGCGAACATACCTGTTGTAACTTCTTTTGAACAAGGCATAAGGGTTAAGGGCCCATGGTACACAATGCATTGTCAAATTGCTTTTGGAAAAATAATCAATTTAAACTGCATTCAAACAGTCTACTACGATATTGTCTATGTATTTAATTTTTAGTTAATATCGGATTTTGGGCTGTAGGTTAGACAAAACAAGACTTTTGGAGGAGGTTGCTAATTATCTCCAGCTGCCTACATAAAAAGCTATTTCAATTTTGGGACAACAAGGTCAGACTACAGGATCTAATCAGAATAAGTTGTTTTGCACATAACTATAGACAGAACCACCCTTGGTAGGTCATTGCTTAAATAAGACATTGTTTCTTAGCAATTTTTGCCTGTTTAAATAAAGGTTGATGATGATGATGATGGTACCTGAATTTAAATCGAAGAAGTATCCACATTACGAGCGTCTCTTTATTTGGGAGGTTTGCAGACTCATTCTCGTTTAGCCTTTGACGGAATGCTAATGAGGCAACCTAAAACCTATAATGTGACTGTAGGCTAAGTCACACTAACAGATTCAACAGCTAGGGTTAGCTAGTCGCTGGTAGGGTAACGTTTTAGAGGCTAAGTTTACGTTTACCGTGTTCCTTAACCAAATGAAGTTATTGTAAACGTACCTGTTGGGGGAATATTCCGGATTGTATTGTTGATAAAATAGTGGAAACCGAACTGGCTGACCGTATTGCGCCGAGCAGTCACCAAGCAGAACAATATTGAGATGGAATTCAAACTACGGCTCTTCACCGGCTCAACCAATCAGCTCTGAACATCTTCTTCTTCTTGTGTATTGTTTTTTGGCGGTTGGCAAACAACTTACCGCCATCTACTGGTATGGAGTGTGACATAAATAACAACCTCGCTTCAAAAATAAATAAATAAATAATTCAAATACTTTAGAACCTATATTTTCAAAATCAAATTAGTTACCCTAAGAAAATGAAATAGAATTTGATGACAAGTATTGGAATTCTTTTGTAAAATGTCTATTAAATCAAAACTTACTTTTTCTTTTCTGAATTTTCCCCTCATCTGCCTTCTGTCTTCCTCATATCTCTCACACTGCATTATAACATGTTCTACGGTCTCTTCTTGCCCACATTCACATCTGCCTGTTATGTGTTTTCCTATTAAAACAGTTGCCTGTTCAGACCTGTGTGCCCAAATCTCAGTCTTGATAGAACCGACTCCTCTCTTCTGCTCTTACCTCCACATCTCATTTCTCCCACTTTGCTTTGCACTCTGTAGAGCCATCTTCCTTTCCGCTCTTCCTCCCACTGCTTTTGCCGTCTCCTATTCAGTATGCTTAATAATGCCTTTAATTTCAGTTTTACCTATATTTATAGCCTACTTATATCAAGTATGCTTTTTTTTTGTAACATCTTTTGCAATCTTATCTGCCATTTAATTTCCTCTTATCCCAATGTGTGCTGGAACCCATAAAAAACACTATAAGCCCCATCATTTGTATACAGTATAATGTTTGTTGAACCTCAATCAAAATATCTGGTCTGCTTTCGGAACGGTTCACTCAAAAAAAATTAACTAGGGCATGTGTTTGATTAGCTAACTAGGAATATGCTTAGATGACATGAATCAATCGTGTTTTTCTTCATTACATGATTTATTCTTGTCCATAATACCTGATTAGAAGAAAATTCAGATCAACTATAAACGTGCATGTTAATCCAATGAGAAGTGGGTTAATCAAACCATCAACTGTTGTACTGTCAGCTACTGCGCATGCTCCATGCTCTTGAGTGGATGCGGTTATCGGACACTGCCGACAGAGATGAATAATAGTCACTAGCCCCTCTGAGACATTTTTCAGTTAAACAGCTGACACTAACGTTTTTGAGTGTCACTAGCACTAGCTAGCTTAACTTTGCCTTTGCTAGGTTTTAATCATTTACACCACAGTACATCATTTATCAGGGTCCCAACCTGGGTGGACAACCTGGTTAACTAGCTGCTGGAAAGCTACAGCGGGCCGAGCAAATCAGAACCACTGTTTAAGCGAATGGGGGTGGGCTAATAGGGATTTTTTTTAAGTTATAGATATCATTATGAAACTTTGCAAGTTGATTACTGACATTAAAACAACAACTTTTTGTATTACAGTATTACAAAAGCAGGGTCAATTTGTTTTTAAATTTTGAAAACAAAACAAGTGTCCAACTGCCTGAAGCCTTTCCTAATCACAGTTCAAATTTGATCAATAACCCATAGAAAATGAATTTTCTACACTGTTTTTTCCAAGGGAATGTCTAGCCGTTTCCTAAAATACCAGCTGGAGACTCCAAAAGGACACTTTTGGTCCATGGCACATGAAATGTAACTGTGTAAAAAATGTATTTTCTATGGGTTATTGATCAAATTTGAACTGTGATTAGGAAAGACTTCAGGCAGTTGGACACTTTTGTTTTTTCAAAATTTAAAAACAAATTGACTTTTTTTCTTCCAACATCTAGATTTTGGGGCTTTGCAGATATGCGAATTTACTATAAAAATGAATTGTCTGACTTATGACCACAGCAAAGATGAAAACGTTTGGGTTTAAATAACGTTTTACTTAAGAGTTATTGATACCAGAAGTTCAGAACATTGTATTTCGTCTTTTTTATCGTCATTGTATTTTCTTTTGTCAAAATTTCGACTTTTATTGACTTGAGGTGCTAGTTTTCTCTCTATCTCCCTTGGACCTAATACTCTTCCATACTTCTCTGTTAAAACTGTGATTAAATGCATATTCCAGTCATGTACAGATCTTGCCGGGTGATATCTTACCTGTTTTTCCTATGGGCCAAGAATATTTTGTAGGTTACAATGTCTCTTATTTAATTTCTTTATTTATATATTTTTTTATTACATTTTGCACTTAGACCATAAGAACTCGCAAATACTGTAAGATTGTATGATAATTTTAATGTACCTTTACTAGTTGCAAATGTTTTGATCAGAATATGTTTTGAATGCATTTGGGGGGGGAAATGAGTATTGAGCTTTAATCTTAAATGGGGAAACGCCACTAATTTTACACACTCAAATGTGTTTACAGGTCTAAGGTGCTTATGTGAAAACATTGTGTTAATGTAATCTGGTAAATTGTTTCTTGTAATGTTACTCGGTAGCAAAGTTGCATTGTGGGTAATGTAGGCAAATGTTTTTATAAAGCTTGAATAAAATGTAAAATGAAATTGCATGTTGTCATTCTTTATGCATGTAGGGTCATTTAAAATTATTGAACCAAAGAAACTAAGAACACACATTTAAATTCAAAAAGAAGCAAATGAGTTGAATGCATGTATTATAATTATGTTCTAATAACATGGTTTGTTTACGTGGAATGTAGGTGTCATGATAAAATCACATTGGTACAATGAAGTACAAACATTTAAATTCAACAAGATGCAAATGAGTTGAATGCATATATTATCATTATGTTCAAATAACATGATAAAGGTTAGTTGACATAACATGATTTGTTTACGTGGAATTTAGGTGGCATGATAAAATCATGTTGGTCCAACATGATTTGTTTACGTGGAATTTAGGTGGCATGATAAAATCATGTTGGTCCAATGAAGTACAAACATTTAAATTCAACTAGATGCAAATGAGTTGAATGAATATATTAATTAATATTATGTTCAACTCACACATCTATGATGTGTTCCAATAACATGATAAAGGTCAGCTGATACAACATGATTTGTTTACGTGGAATTTAGGTGGCATGATAAAATCACGTTGATCCAATGATTTTTTTTTTTAGTTTTGTACTCAAAGGGCTTGAGGCCCAGGCAGGATCGTAACACTGTAGGCTCTTTAATGCTGAACTGGAATCTGAGCAAATAACTGACCTTAAAGCCACTACGAGTAACATGGCACGTTGGCTTCCCCTTGGACAAAAGCGGTAGTATTTTTACTACGCCCGCTGTCGCAAATGCTCGTGCCAGGCGTGTGAGTGTGGACTGAGAAGGGCGCAATATAGTGCATGTACGTGTGTTGAAAGTGTGAGGACTCTTTTCGGCTCCGTGAGAGTGGTTTTGACACTGCATCAACTAATGCCAGTCAGTACACACACCTGCTTGCAATGAGTTGATTCAGCAGCGTCACCTAACTACTCTCTCTCACGGAGCTGTGTCCTGACTGTCCTCACAGAAAGCGAATGAACGAGAGACGGCAGTTAGTATGGATCACGATGAGGTAATGTGTTTGTGTTGTTGATGTAAATAATGACTATTTCAGATAATGGTTATCTGATGATGGTGAAGCAAAGCAAACTTTGTGTTAGTACCAACCGCTCATTCATTTAGTCTAGTTTCGCTCTCGTGAAATTGTATACACGTTGCTTGGCAACGCCCTCCCGCCCGCCTATCACTCTCCCTTTTCGCTTTTCTTCATTGCATTCTCTTTTTTTTCTTTGATGGTTCAGCCCCGTTATCAGTCATTATGACGACAAATAACTGTCTCAAACAAGGCTCCCGCTCCCCTTCCCTCACCTGGAGGGATAGGCTTCTCAAATCGCGTTGCAGCGCCACACTGAAATCTGCAACCAATAAGGATATGTGACCATAGAGCCTGCACGAGCGAACCGAAAATCGGACTGGGTGTGCGACCAGACCAAAAGCAGCAATAAAAACTATATAAAAACGTCTTTCTTTGCACTGATGGTCTCGTTTGCTGTTAAAGGTAATTTATGATTATCAGAGGAAACATGAGGATGTTTAAAAGATATTTAAATGCTACTCGTAGCCGCTTTAACCTCTACCCACTGCACTGCCAACAGTAGGCCTATTGCCAGCAGTTCACCTGTATAAACTGATACCTCATTATTAACCCTCTTCCCTATTTTCACTCGAAATTCCGGTACAATAAAAGCTACCCCTACTTTATTACCTGAGTCCTTCGACGCATCTGTATAAATTTGAACATCGCTATAAAATTTGTCTATGTAGTACTTCTGTATTAATTGTTTATTTCTGTTTTTGTTTTCTAATAATGACACATCAACTCTAGCATCTGGCAAAATCCAAGGTGGAATTATAGGCATCGGCACTGTAGGAACTACGTTTAATTGATCTATTCTAAATTGTACTGCTCTCTGGTTCACTGTCCATCCAAAACTTTTTGTTTCCCTTCTCTCCTTTTCCCAACACGGTTTTAAAGTGCTTTGTGCTGGATGATCCTGACTATCCAGTAGTTCAAGGACAGCTGCACTCTTCTCAACTCTAGAGGCATCTCCCCCATTTCTACCTGTAGTGCTGCTGTTGGAGTTGTTTTTATTGCACCTGTACATACCCTCAAAGCCTGATACTGTATGTTATCTATTTTTTAAGAGATGTATTTGCTGCTGACCCATACACTACACACCCATATAACACAGATATGACTAACCCAGTGTATATAGCCTTTAATGCTATTCTGTCTGCCCCCCAATCATACCCAACTAAACACCTCATTACATTAAGTATTTTTTTGCACTTGTCCATGTAATCCTAACCATAAACCTAAAAATGTACATTGTTTTACTCTCTCCAACTCCTGGTTGTATATTTTTAATTCAACCTCACTCCCAATGTTCTTCCTAGTAAAAAACATTATCTTTTTCTTTTCCACAGAAAATTTGAAACACCATTTATATGACCACTCTTCTACCCTTGTTATAGCCCTCTGAAATCTCTGCACTATGAAGCTCACATTTCTTCCCCTTTTCCATATTGCCCCATCATCTGCAAAAAGTGAAACTCCCATTTAATTTACTATCTCTTCATATACATAATTTATCATTAAAGAGAATAATAGAGGACTTATAATACTCCCTTGAGGTGTTCCATTTTCAATTCCAAATTTTCCTGATAATTGATTCCCGACTCGTATCTGTATTACCCTCCCAAATAGAAAAATCCTTAATCCATTTATACATTCGACCTTTAATACCCAATTTACCAAGTTTTACTAATAGTCCTTCTCCCCACATCATGTCACACGCTTTCTCAATATAGAAAAACACAGCCACTACACTTTCTGTTTATTTGTGCCTTCCTTTTCATGTTCTAAACATACTGCTGGATCCATTGTGTTTTCTACCCTTCCCAAAACCACTCTGGTACTTACATAAATATCCTTTGCTTTCTACATAACATTTTAACCTTTCATTAACCATTTTTTCCATTATTTTACACATGTTGGATGTTAAAGCAATAGGTCTATAATTCCCTGGATTTGTCGAGTCCTTCCCTGGTTTCCCTATTGGAATGACTACTGCCTCCTTCCAGCTTAGCGGTAGTTTTCCACCCTCCCATACTTTATTAAATAATTTCAAAAGAATCTCCTTAGCTGATTCACTCAGATGCTTTAACATGATGTAACATATTTGATCTTTACCTGGCGCTGACATCTTGGTTTTATTAAGAGATCTGTTCAATTCTATCTTTGTAAATTGTTTATTAAGTAAATCATTAATATCTTCCTCCTGTTCTAATAACTCTTCATTCTCTGCAATTGTAGTTTCCCTTCCTATCCTTCCTTTTTCTTTTTTTCCATAAACGATTTTTATTTAAATTTTCCTTTTTTTAACAAACATACAAAACATTTATAACCCCACCCACCCCACACCCCAAATAATCCTTGGACAGATGACATATAAAATGACATAAAAATGAAAAAACATTAAAAACAGTTACAATAGAGACAACTACATGCAGTATGTAATATGACATCATCAAGAAGGTACTAGAAATTTCTAGAATGTAACGTTTCCTGGGAAGCCCACTCCTTACGAATAATAACAGAAGCTACAGTGGCCTTCAAGGACAAGAGCAATTCTAAATTCTAAATTCTAAATTCTAAACAGTGCACCTGATGACATTCCAACCATGACGCCCTCAACATTGCAGCGAACAGGCTATGACATATGGTATGGAGAAATATGGAGATATAGACCCCCTAAAAGGTGGAAAAAATAAATATATATATATAGGGGATAACGGGGTAATCTGAGCCACTTTTTACATTTGCTCCCCTCTAAGCGAGCTAAAATGATTTATCACTCAAATTTACACATTTCCCATTAATTCAGGATGTTTCCTAGAAATGGGCATTAGCAGATTTTTTTCAAGACAACGTGGAGTGAAAATATGATTGTTTAAAAAAAAGTTGTCATGTGGCTCACTTTACCCCAGCTTTGGGGTAAACTGATCCACTTACTTTTTCCACTCTGAAACTACCATAACTGTAACGGCTGGATCAGGAGGACACAGGCGCGGAGACAGTATCAGTATAAAGAAGATTTATGTTGGAAGTAACCAGCAGGGGGGTTAGGACCGGGATCCGGCGGGGAGGCTGGCTGTCATGGGGGCTCCAGGGAGAGAGCAACGGGGCAAGTCCAGGGGGGCTGAGTGGGAGCGGGCTAGAGCAGGCAGGCAGAGAGGTCCGGGAGGAAGTGCTGGCGGGCGAGGGCTGGAGCTGGTGGCTGGAGTCAGGCCGGGAGAGCTGTGGCATAAAAACAGGAGTTAGCCAGGAACAATGCAAAAAAGCGGAGCTGCAAACAGGTTAGCTTAGAGAGAGAACTGACTGTGTGGAAACAGAATCTACAATCTGGCAGTGTCTGGAAGGAAGGGCCGGGTATATGAAGAGCTGTGAATGCTGGTGATTGACTCCAGCACACCTGACTCCAACCCTGCAATTAGACCAGCACATAGACAAGGGTAATAGGGAAAAACAACACAAGGGCTAGAGGCCCAAGCAGGATCATAACAATAACAACACATATTGTAACAGTAAGATTCCTGAAAGCTAGCCACACATTCCAGAACTAATGTCGGACTAGTAAAAGAATGATGGGGTTTGGTCAATTAAGCAAAGCAAATTTTCTAAACACTTGAAAGTAACTCTGAACAAAATCAAATACAACATATTATAATTCAAAAGGTTTTAATAAGATTCAAATGAAAGATAGAACCAGTTAGATTAGAACACAGTCTTGGGGTCAGAACACAGGACCCTTAGAGCCAGCTAGGGTCTGGGGGTCAAAGCATAGGAAAATCAGAACCAGCGAGAACAGCTTGGGACTCAGAACACAGGAGAAGACCAAACTGGATTATAACATCAGCCTGTCATACTATACAACTAGGCCTACTCTACATTCCAGCCCTGAAGGTTACAGGGAAAGATGAGAAGGTGCTCTTTCCGTGTGGTTGCCCAAGGTCGTCTTCCTGGTGTATTTCCTTGGCATGATGGCTTTTCTACAATGTGTATGACATTAAAATAAAACATATGCCATGTAATATTACATAAAAACATGTTTAAGACTAAACTTAACTTGTGCCTCATGGTGGGGGAAAGTGAGACAGTGGCTCACTTTCCCCACAGCATTTGTGTCACTTTCCCCCACCACTGCAATTTGAGAAAAAACTACCTCTCTTAGCATTTCAGGCTAATCTTCAGTTATCAGCATCACATGGTTTCATATGTTGGTAGTTCATCAACACGTATGATAGAAGTTTTTCTACGTGAATACATTTGCTTTGGCACAACAGTTGATTAAGTTGACAGCAAGAAAATGTACTTTTACATGCAAAATACCTATTTTGGTGAAAAAAAACATGCTTACCACAGCACCATGAGGTCCTCTCTTTCAGGGCCAAGGGGAAATGAGAGGGGCTTGAAAACATATACAGTCCCCTCCATAAGTATCGGAACAGTGAGGCCAATTCCTTTATTTTTGCTGTAGACTGGAAACATTTGGGTTTGACACCAAAAGATGAATATGAGACAATAGCTCAACATTTCAGCTTTCATTTCCAGGTATTCACATCTGGATCTGATACACAACTGAGAAGATATCATTATTTGAAAAGGAACACCACATTTTTAGGCAAGCAGAAGTATTGGAACAGATAGACTTTAAATAAATTAAAGTGAATAAACCGTAATAGTTTGTCGCAAATACTTTGCTTGCAATAACTGCATCAAGCCTGTGACCCATTGACATCACAAAACGTTTGCATTCTTCTTTTGTGATGCTTTTCCAGGCTTTCACCGCAGCCTCATTCAGTTGCTGTTTGTTTTGGGGGGTTACTCCTTTCGGTCTCCTCTTTAGCAGGTAAAATGCATGCTCTATAGCGTTTAAGTCTGGAGATTGACTTGGCCAGTCTAAAACCTTCCATTTCTTGCCCCTGATGAACTCCTTTGTTGTTTTTGCAGTTTTTTTGGATCATTATCTTGCTGCATGATGGAGCATCTTCCAATCAGTTTGGTTGCATCTTTCTTTAAATTGGCAGACCGAATGTTTCTGTAAACCTCTAAGTTCATTTTGCTGTTGCCATCATGTGTTACTGTGTTGTTGTCAAGATGAACCTTTACCAAAGTGATGGAAAGGCTAAAGTTTGGAGAAAGAAAGGATCTGCTCATGATCCCAAACATACAGGCTCATCTGTGAAACACAGTGGAGGCAATGTCATGGCTTGGGCTTGCATGGCTTCTTCTGGGACGGGCTCATTATTCTTCATTGATGATGTAACACATGATGGCAACAGCAGAATGAACTCAGAAGTTTACAGACACATTTTGTTTGACAATCTAAGGAAAGATGCAACTAAACTGATTGGAAGATCCTCCATCATGCAGCAAGATAATGACCCAAAACACAACGAAGGAGTTAATCAGGGGCAAGAAGTGGAAGGTTTTAGACTGGCCAAGTCAATCTCTAGACTTAAACGCTATAGAGCATGCATTTTACCTGCTAAAGAGGAGACTTAAGAGAGTAACCCCCTAACACAAACAACAACTGAATGAGGCTGTGTTGAAAGCCTGGAAAAGCATCACAAAAGAAGAATGCAAAAGATTTGTGATGTCAATGGGTCACAGGCTTGATGCGGTTATTGCAAGCAAAGGATTTGCGACAAAATAGTACGTTTTATTCACTTTAATTTATTTAAAGTCTATCTGTTCCAATACTTCTGCTCGCCTAAAAATGTGGTGTTCCTTTACAAATAATGATATCTTCTCAGTTGTGTATCAGATCCAGATGTGAATACCTGGAAATGAAAGCTGAAATGTTGAGCTATTGTCTCATATTCATCTTTTGGTGTAAAACCCAAATGTTTCCAGTCTACAGCAAAAATAAAGGAATTGGCCTCACTGTTCCGATACTTATGGAGGGGACTGTATCTCACATGACCACAAATGTTTTCTGTTGCCTAGATACAGGGGGTGGCTCACATTACCCGATGCCTCAGATTCCCCCGTTCTCCCCTATATATAGCTATATACTGTATAATAATAAAAAAATATATTTATAAAAAAAAAAAAATTCAGCTGTTATACACCAGAACAAACGCAGTCATGGACACCACAATCACTTCCACCAAGTCTGCCACGAGAAAAAAAATAAAAATAAAAAATATCCAAAATTCTACACACTGCAGGCCCAATATGGACAGCGACGGCCAGACACAGCCACATGTACACAGAACCATGCAAAACCCAAAAGGAGCAGCGTAGCTACAAAACAGACAAGGCCAACAGTTAACCATCGGGAAGCGACTTAAGTTTATTAAAGTGTGAGATGAAGGGGCGCCACCTATGGTCAAATTTGTACAAAGAGCCTCTCAGGGAATATTACATTTTTTCTAGCTTGACAAAGAACATAATATCACTCAACCATGAGGATGAGAAGGGAGGCTTTGGAAATTTCCACTCGAAAAGTATTCTTCTCCGAGCTAGAAGAGAGGAGAAAGCAATAACATCGGCCTGCGCTCCTGAGTAAGTAGAAGGCACCAAGGGGACCCCAAAAATGGCTATATAAGGACATGGTTGAAGGTTTAGCTGCAGGACATCAGATAAAGTTTTGAAGACCGAACACCAAAAATTGTTCAGTCTTGGGCAGAGAAGAAACATATGACTGTGGTCAGCCGGAGCAAAGCCACACCGGTTGCAGCTATCATCTACGTCAGGGTATATTTCTGCTAATTTGGCTTTAGAGAAGTGGGTTCTATGGAATACCTTAAACTGTTCTCCTTCCTTTTTCACTAATATTATCTGAACTGTGAATTTTAACAAAAGTTTTTGCCAACATCTCTGCTTTCTCTTCATCTTTCACTGCTGTAATTTCCCCATTAGATAAGATTGGATATCCATATTCTCTTTTAATGCCATTCATTTTCCTAATAGCTCTGAACATGTGGGCGGGACAAACTATTTGGGAGCGCTGATTGGCTTAGTGAGAGATATCTTAAGTCTCAAAGTTTGTTGGGATGGATCATGGACATACTGTATAAAGAAAGGATGTTCGCGACGGACTACACATGACATGGTGAAGGAGTAAAGCCGTTGGATGAAAACAAAAGGAAGATGATTCAGCTGCAGTACCACAGGCTGCACAGAATTAGATGATGAAGATAGATAGGCTACATGAATGGATTCATTCTGCATTATATTGTTAGGCTATGGGTTAGTGTTATGTTATTAATATGGAATCCTAGGGTACACCCAGGGCCGCCCCTAAAGGGGTATAAAGTGGGAAATCTGTCATGACTCACGGCTAGGCAGTCTCTTCTCCTTCCCCTCTATATGTTTTCCCTTGTCTGTCTCTCCCTTGTGTGTTCTATGTGTATACCTCCCTGTTGGCATGTGGGCGTGGCGGCACTCCTGAGCAGACTGCTCCAGGTGTGGATCGTTGGCTAATTAGACCTCTCTATTTAAAGGCCAGGACACACCAGTCCGACTTGTTTCTACTTGTTCCGACTACGCAAAAAATGGAGTCGGCAGTTTCAGGAAGCTCCAGGCTTCCCGTCGCGGCCAGAGAACACACCAAACTGACTGCTGACTTTCCGTACGCTCTGTTGCTTGCGCGGGACGTAATGTCTCCATAACAGCAGGCGGCGCTAATCTGTATTGTGGCCCGAAAAAATACGAAAGCCGGAAATGATGGGACAGCTCTCTAGAGCATAAACATAGATAGAAATACGTATTTATATTTATGGACCATAAGAACACAATTTTTAGCAGAGAGTGTCGAGCATGGTGTCGAGCAGTCAACAAGGGTTGATGCATGTGAGTACTCTCAAAACGAAACGAACAAACACATTAAAACGATGGCTAGCTGTTGTTAGCTGTTTGTGCTACCCGCCTCACTTCCGGGCTTCACTGATTCGCTAGCCCTTCACCAATCAAATTGCTCCAAATGAAAGACGGTCGGCTGCCGATTGAACATGTTCAATCGGCGGCGACAGGCTCAAAACAAGCCCGACGACCTCTACGTCGGCCGACGTCACGGCACACACCAAACAGATTCGTCTCCCGACCCCCTATCGACTCTACGACGGCGATTTTCGGGCTGGTGTGTCCTGGCCTTAAGCCTGTGGACTCCAGTCGTTCAGCGCCAGAGTCTACTACATACCAGAGCGGTAACTTACCTGAGATCAAGGATATCGTTGTTTGTTGTTTTTCGTCATGTCGCCATGTCGCCAGTTGGAGTTAGTTCTCACTCTGCTCCTTTCTCCTTCTGTGCCAGTTGCCTCCGCTGTTCACCTTACCTGCTCGCCTGCCTGCGGGTTTCCGGATATCCTCTTGCCTCTGCTCGCCACGCCATTCAGCCGTCCAGTGTCCTGCCTGCCTGCCTAAATAAACATTGTTCTAAACTGACTACCCAGGGCCTATTGCATAAAAGTAGTATTAAGATATCCAGGATGATTGATAAAGCTAGCCTTGACAAAGTCTAGCCTGGGCACTTTGGATTAGTCAGTTGCATAAACACTAATCCAGGATGTAAAGGGGCTGCTTTGTCAAGCCAGGTGTAAATCATTAGGCTCGTTCGACCTAACTTTCAGCTCGTCTGGAAAGTAGACGAGAGTAGCCGAGTGCAGTCGGGGGAGTGACGAAAAAGCCTGACTGAAGCCGGACAGCTCCGAGTCGGAAGTAGCGTCCTTGTTGCGGATGCAGTTCGTTTTCTAGTTTTATTTTGAAGGCCTATTAGAAACATATTCGCAGGAGAGTCACACATGCTACAACCGATTAGCAGCAGAACACAACACAAAGACGAGTAAACACTTTAAAAGCGAGGGGCATTTTCAAAACAAGAAACGAGATATAATATCCCCATTCCCCACACATCTTTATCTTTCTTGTTACTTTACTAGAAAACCTAATTTTAAGTGATAAAGAATAATTTACAAATCCAAATAAAGGAGGTTTAGTATTTCTCCCTTCACATAACAAAGATGATCGGCCTAAATAAAGTTAAAGAAGGTCTAAGAAAAGATCCCTTATTATTATTGTAGAGATGGATATGATGAACTGTATTATGATGTGTAACAAACAACTACTTGTTGTAGTTTTGGTCTGGCTTTGCGACACTACATGTAAAATACAATTCCCAGACCATTTAGATCACTTGAAATAAGCCTATGATTTAATGGTATAAAAATCACTTCACCAAGATCTTATGTGACTCAAGTTTGTGTTCACTTTTAAATATATCTATACAGGAGAGTTACACATCCAAATTATTTATATGTCAAGGGTTCAGATCAGTGGAGGTTTAACTCTGATTAAGTACATTTCTGCTTAAATGCATATTGTGGCGGCCTAATGATTAAACATAAATTAAAATCAAAAAGAATGGATCGTAATTTAATTTTGAGCGGTGATGTCAGACTTTTGCCTAACCAATTGGGGAAACGCATCAAAGGCACGGGGTTTAAACTCCCAATTAGCGCTCAGCTCCGCCTGTCAGCAAGACGTTTCCCATCAGACATTTCGCTCCCGCAGCCCGTGGGGAGCAACTGCAGCGACTTGCTCCAGTGTCTGTGTCCGTCTTGATACCGCGGGACTTCAAAGTCTCAAGCAGCCGAGCCGCAGCCAGCCGCGGGTGCAAGTGGGACAAAAAGTCTAACCATAATGCAGTGCGCTCAGCAAGACGAGCGTCATAATTGCGCAGGTCTTAGCAAGACGGCGACAGGTCGAACGAGCCTATTCTGTTAAGTGCCAGCCCACAGCTTTCAGAAGTAGACCCAGAGATCGAACACAGATTTACTGATGTAAAAATGTAAAAGACGACCCATTTTCCCACAATGCCTTGCTAGTTTAAACCGTAAGTCAGGGGGCAGTTCATTTTATACAGGGGATGTCATCTCTGCCAACTAATCTTGATGTCCCTGCATTGTTTTATGATAAAATAGTTGACAGTGAGCAGTCTGCAGGTGCATTTAAAAAATAGAATATCATGGAAAGTCCATTCAAAAAGTTAAACTTTCATTACACAAAGTGAAATATGTCAGGCCTTCTTTTTGGATGATTGATTGATCATGGAATAAAAAATTCAGTATCTCAAAATATTAGAATATTGCATACAACCAATCAGAAATGTCGACCTTCTGAAAAGTATGTTTATTCTAGATTCATTTCACTTAATGTGTAATGAATCTAGAACATATTTAACTTTCACTTTTTGAATTAAATTACAGAAAAAAGGAAACTTTCATTGATATTTAATTTTGTTTTAGATGCACCTCGATATAGTTATAAGTACAAAGTGAATTTATTTGACCCACATTTGCAACGTCATCTACCATCGATAATCAATTCATGTATAAATATAGCCCGCAATATGAACAGACTATCACATAAATTATTATAATTTATATAATTTCATCTTAACGTAATTATAATTAAGTTAATTATAAATGGTTCAGGTTAAATAATAAAAAAGAAGAACTATTTAACTAAATGACAATGCAGTCTTTTATATGGTACTTTAAAACAGGTTATTGAAACTTAAGCATTACACAGAAGACAGCTGACTGAGCCAGTCAGGCAACAGAATAAGTTTATCCTTTATGTTTAGCCTGGTCCCGACCAGGCTAAACGTAAAGGATAAATCTCCAGGGTAACTTATGTCCCTCCGCTTTTATGCAACCGGATCATGGCTAACGCAAGCCAGGATAACCGAAAAATCCTAGGTTAATCCCTTATCCTAGTTTTATGCAATAGGCCCCCGGTGTCTGTTCTACTTTTGGGTCCAACCTCGAGCTACCACAACAAAATCTTTCTAGGGCCCAGCCACTTAGGGGGGCCATGGTCTTTGGAAGCCAAGAACCTAACTAAGCTAAACTGTATTTTTAACCGAAAAATTCACAATTACCAATTAAACTTGGACGACCATAACAACAATACAAACATTTTATTTATTGTTACTTGAGTAAAATGTCAATATATTCACCGTCCACTACCTGCCCGTTGTTTATACTAACTGGGGCCAGAACCTCTTTCTGAGAACGGGCCGGGTGGGGGCACTCCAATGCATCAAGCAAGGTCTGGACTGGTACAGTGGGCTGAGCTTCAAGATGTCTTTTAGGCCTTTCACACCAAAATGAACCAAGAGTCAGTTCCAGGCTGGTGTTGGGGTCAGTTCAAAACTGGTTACAGCCTTATCCCAGTTATGAACCTGTTGGTTTCACATCGACCGGAGACAGCCATGGAGCCAAGAGAGAGCAACGTCATGACGTCACTGTAAACGTGTGTGTACGTCGCCCGACGCCGCTGCTCTTGTGGCTAACGCTAAAGCTACCGCTAGCTTTAAGCACAACAACAGCGGCGAATACGTCTTATTTTTACACGTGTTAGCTCTCGCTTTGCTTTCTTAACCAAACCGGACCCATACAGCGTATTCTCGCCGGTCAATTTGATCGCTACGTTCGGTAATTATGTTATGTTTACGTCTCGTAGTAGCGGTGTTTTTAAACATGGCGGGCATGAGGTTTTAGTTGGTCTGGTTGGTCAGGATAATCCCTCCCCCGGCCGCTGGCGCAAGCAGTTCTTACCTCTAGCCCAGCTCAATCCTGGGGTTTGAGTTGAACCGGTTTTTACGGCCCGGAGCCTGCCCGGAGCAGGCTTTCTGGCGGTGTGAAACCAAAACACTGGCTCTAACTCCGAACTAGCGCCGATTTTGCGGCGGTGTGAAAGGCCTATTTGAGTAAAACCTTGTTTCTGCTTTTAAGAAGAAATTGAATATATTTACAATGATGACACTGAAGAAAACAGTCCTTATGAGAAGAATAAATGCAGTGTGCTTGTTCACCTAATAAGCTTAATATACAAAGAGTTCTATGTAGTTTAGGATATCTTTAACTACATTAGCATGAGTAGATTCTTCATCATACCTCTGTTCCTTTTCTTCTCCATGGTTCTTTAACTACTGCAGGTGTAGGTCACATCGTCTGTAGAGATGAGAGGTTCAGGCTCGCATTAGCCCTCAACACTAGCATTCACTCTGGCATAGGCTGTCTGTAATGCTGTAATACAGAGACAGGGCTGCCAAGTTTCACCAAAAGTTTGGAGTGAGATTTTTTGGCCGAGGGACCCAAAACCGTGTCCTCTTTCCCACCCAATAATTTTTGCTAGTGTCCTGCAAGTTTACATATTGTTCATAATAAATCAGAAATAAAAGACAATTAGAAAATGTGATAAAACATCAAAAATCTTAATAAAATAAACAAATTTATGAATTGCAAAGTCCTAGGACAGGTTTTAATTAAACATTGGGTGTGGACATATTATAAGTGGGCGTCTGGGGGTCCCCCCCCAGAAAATTTTGAGCATTAAACACTTAATTTCCTGCATTCTGGTGAATTTTTATGAAGCAATGTGTGCCTTTTCTGCATTAATTTTTATGTAAAGTAAAAGAGAACATTCAAGGTTTTGCTGACACAAATTTAATTGAATAGCCTACAATGCATGTGTAGTGCTTTCAAATATCTCCTGTAGCCTATTGTTAAAACATTTGGTTAAAACTGTAATAAAGGTAATCATTCTATATCATGTCTACTATTGAGGGTTGAGTGGCTGGTGGTATTTTACTAGCAGCATTAGGCTTTATTCAAAGAAGAAAAAAATTAGGGAACAGTTCAACACCAATGCAAACTACTAAGCTAAAATAAAACATCTGGGTTACTTGGTCCCTCCTCTTAGGCTACCTTGATTTGTGTTTATGAAAAGTGCTATAAATGTGCAATACATAGGCTACAGTTCATTACACAGAAGAATAAAAGCATTTTTATTGGCGGATGAGACTCGACGTCATTGTAAATGAGGGTCACCCCTCAATTGGTCTCTCGAGGATAAATAAAGGTTAAATGAATGAAATGAAATGAAATTTGTTACTTTGCAAACCTAATTTTCAAACTAAATTACCAAAAACAATATACAAAACGATCCAAAGATCTTCTGAATTTACTTGAGTGAGATTGAAGGGTTAATATGTTTGATGCACGCGCGCTCACCGGCCGGCAGGGACACAATTCTTATCAGCGGTAACTTGGCACGCTATCAACACACACCTCGGAAGAGAAGGTGCGGGTAGGGGGCTCGCCTCCTTTATATGTCCATGCTCGCCTCCCGCTTCGAATGCACAGTGCACATCAAAGCATAACGTTAACGCGCGTGCAGAAAGAGGATGTCACGGAACTCAGTCCGTTTAGCTTTTCACAATAAGACTTTCAAAGTAAAAGTACCAAAAAAAAAAAATTACGGGGATTCATTTCTCTGCGTGAGAAATTGGAGGTGTGGCGTGAGAGCGTGTGAACTGGTTGATATGCGTGTGTCTCACGGCCAAAGCGTGAGACTTGGTGACTCTGCAGAGATATTCTGTTAGGGTATAATATAATTCTTAATTCAGTGGCCATATTTTGTGTGATTGTCATCAAGGTAGCTAGCATGACCTGCTAAAAATAAACATTCAGTAGTAGGCTACTATGATAACAACGTTAGCTACGTTAGCTTCAAACACCAGGGCTGGGGCTAAATGTTAGCAACACCCACAAGTGAACTACACTGTAGTAGCATAACTAAAGCTAATAAGACAGTAAAATGTAATGTACAGTTAAGCTGGTAAGTGACTTACATGATCGGCAATCAGCACGGGGTCGGTGAAGTCTGAAGTAAAGAAAGGCAGCTCCAGCAGGCATCAGCTAGACATAGCCGCTCTGCAAAGCCAGCAGCCTTCTAGCCAAAGTTACTAAACTCTTCTTTGGAGAAATGGACGCTGCAAATGCTGGAATTGTTGGTGACTCGTTTATGATTCACCAAAAACGTGGTCCACTGCGGCAACAACTCCACAGCAGTTTTAAAAATAATGCATTGACATTGAGCTCATTCAGTCGTGCCATCTACTGTACCGTTGTGTATCTCTCTGGGCATAAGCGTACCCTTGTGGGACTGCGCTCATGTGATTGGCTGAAAACAATGAAGACATCCGATTGGCTATAGGTAGTTCCTGGTTGAAAAAAACACATTTGTGAATCCAGCAGACGTCAGGGGAGTCTCATAAATCCACACATAAATACAGACCAATTCACACATGAATGCAAGGAAGTTCACAAATTAAAAGCATTTTGTAAATTCAAATGTAACAGTTTGTATATAAATGTAACAACATCCAAACACATTTCTGATGAAAATTGCAAATCTTTTTAAATTAATATATTTATGGATTCATATTACATTTATTTAAAACAAGACACATTTGTGTGTGGATCGGAAATGTGTTCATGAAACTTTTTATTATAGATGGATTTATTTTACATTTATATATGATGGTATCCATTTGTGTGTGCATTGAAATGTATTTGTGAGAAGAGAGTAATTTATATATAAATCACAAAATACAAGTGTGAATCCTTCTCTGTGCATTCATTAATATTGAGACTGATCTGAGGCCATAGCTAAGGGTATTCAAATGAATTGGTAAGTAGGCTCTAGGCTAAGTCAGAAGTGTGCTACTATTTAAAAAATAAAAAATAAGAATAATGAAAGTCCCCTTTTTCTCACTTGAGCCCCTGCTCCCTAAACTGTCGCTGCATGTTTGATAAGATAATTAGTCTCTCTACAAAAACATGTAGCCTGTGTTCATTTAGGGATGAGCGCATGCACATGCATTGATATGAGTAAGGCATGAGGAAGGGGGGCCCATTGACTGGACCTTTTCAGGGCCCAGTCATTTGTGTGGGCGGATCTGGGTACACCACAAGTTACAATGTGATAAATCCTGCCATGTGCTGCAGCAGGCATAAAACCGTGATTTATTGGACACAGTTTAAGCTCAATCCACGATAGAATGATTAAAATGTAGCCTACTACCGTCAAAAAGTATTGTTTGGATGGAAAACTGCCTTGGTGGCACTATTTGCAGCCAATTCTGCTATTGCAAAAAACTAAGGTTCTGGAACTGTGGCCCTGAAAGTGCAGTTTTGTAGGCTATCCAGCTGCAGT
>JAOPFK010000217.1:0-38597 GCA_026122265.1 Ammodytes dubius | reverse complement strand
TTTAAAGGAAAAGTTCCCCAAAGGAAATGGCTCATTAAAATTTCTCAAGTGTGACCCAAAAAAAAAAAAGTTCCCCAAAAAGTGCCAGGAGCAGTTTCTGTTTTTGGTAATGGCTGGGTAAAGTTTTTAAAAACCCTTTTAAAAGGTGGGGGAGTTTTTGGAATTGGAAAGAATATGGTTTTTTGGAAGGGGGGAATGGGATTGGGGAATAGGGTTTAATGGGGAAATTTTCCCTAAGCTGGATTAAAACCTGGGGCCTTTTGGAACCGGGTTTTTAAACCACTGAGCCCCCAACCCTGTGGGTTTTTAGGGTTGGTTAGGGTTAGCCTTATGATAAGGGGGTTTTAAAAACCAGGAGGGGGTTTTTTAACCGGATCCCGGGAAAACGTGAAACGTAAAAAAATGCCTTGAAAAGGAAAGTTGTTTTTAAAAGGGGGTGCCCTAGAAAATTTTGGGATGGGTTTCCCTAGGGCCCACCCCCGAGGCTTACGAGCTTTGTTCTTTGGTTAGAGTTTTTTATTTTTAAAAGTTCTGTATCCCTAAGGAAAGGCGTAGAGATCGGGGGCCCCCCAGGTGTTCAGCGTCCCAATTTATGTCTGGGGAAAGTTGGTTTTAAGTCTGTGGACGTCCCGTTTGGGGGTTATAAGTAAAAAACGTTCCCCCAATAGGAATGAATGAGCGTCATTGAAAATTTCTCTAAGTGCTGGTCCAAAAAAAAAAAATTTCCCCCCAAAAAAGTGTCCAGGAGCACGTTTCATTCGTTTGGTAATGGTCTTGGTGAAGTTTTTTTAAAAAACCCTATAAAAAAGGTGGGGGGATTTGGGAAATTGGGAATGTGGAAATGTAATATAGAGTTTTGGAATGTGGAATTGGAGTTGGAATAGGGTTAACCTGTTTCCCAAAGTGGATTGGGGGGGGGGGGGGGGGGGGGGGGTTTTTAAACCAGGAGGGGGTTTTAACCCAGGACCCCGGAAAACTCGATCGTCAAAAACTTCCTTAAAAAGGTAAATTGAATTTAAAGGTGCCTACTAGACTAATTTTGGGAGGGCTTTCCTATGGTCCTACCCCCAGGCTCTCGAGCTTTCGTTCTTTGATTATGAGTGTTTTTTGTTTAAAAGTTCGTATCTCCTGAACAAAGGTCTAGGACTGGGGGAAAACTCCAGTGTGTTCAGCGTACCCGAATTATGTCTGAGGAATTTGGGTTTTTAGTCGTGACTCCCTTCTGGAGTTATAAGTGAAAACTTTTCCCCCAATTTTAGGAATGAATGAGCGTCATTGAAAATTTCTCTAAGTGCTGAGTCCAAAAAAAAAAAGTCCCCACAAAAAGTGTCCAGGAGCACGTTTCATGTCGTTTGGTAATGGTCTTGTGGTGAAGTTTTTTAAAAACCCTATTAAAAGGTGGGGGGGAGTTGGAATTGGAATGTGGAAATGTAATATAGAGTTTTGGAATGTGGAATGTGGAGTTGGAATAGGGTTAACCTGTTTCCCTAAGCTGGATTCGAACCTGAGACCTTTTGACTACGAGACCTGGGCTTAAACCACTGAGCCACCCAACCTGTAGGTTTAGGGTTAGGGTTAGGGTTAGCCTTATGATAGGGGGTTTTAACCAGGAGGGGGTTTTAACCAGGATCGCCGGCAACGTCGATCGTCAATAACTGTCCTTGAAAAGGTAAAGTTGACATTTAAAGGTGCCTACTAGACTAATTTTTGGGATGGGCTTTCCTATGGTCCTACCCCCGAGGCTCTACGAGCTTTCGTTCTTTGAGTTATGAGTGTTTTTATGTTTAAAAGTTTGTATCTCCTGAACGGAAGGTCGTAGAGACTCGGGGACAACTCCAGTGTGTTCAGCGTACCCGAATTATGTCTGACGGAAGTTGGTTTTAAGTCTGTAGACGTACCGTTCTGGAGTTATAAGTGAAAACGTTCGCCCAATAGGAATGAATGAGCGTCATTGAAAATTTCTCTAAGTGCTGAGTCCAAAAAAAAAAAAGTTCCCCAAAAAGTGTCCAGGAGCACGTTTCATGTCGTTTGGTAATGGCCCTGTGGTGAAGTTTTTTAAAAACCCTATATAAAAGGTGGAGGGAGTGGAATTGGAATGTGGAAATGTAATATAGAGTTTTGGAATGTGGAATGGTGGAGTTGGAATAGGGTTAACCTGTTTCCCTAACTGGATTCGAACCTGAGACCTTTTGACTACGAGACCTGGGCTTAAACCACTACCACCCAACCTGTAGGTTTAGGGTTAGGGTTGGGGTTTAGCCTTATGATAAGGGGGTTTTTAACCAGGAGGGGGTTTTAACCGGGATCGCCGAACGTCGATCCAAATACTGTCCTTGAAAAGGTAAAGTTGACATTTAAAGGTGCCTACTAGACTAATTTTGGGATGGGCTTTCCTATGGTCCACCCCCGAGGCTCTACGAGCTTTCGTTCTTTGAGTTATGAGTGTTTTTATTTTTAAAAGTTCTGTATCTCCTGAACGAAGGTCGTAGAGACTCGGGGACAACTCCAGTGTGTTCAGCGTACCCAAATTTAAATGTCTGACGGAAGTTGGTTTTAAGTCTGTAGGACGTACCGTTCTGGAGTTATAAGTGAAAACGTTCGCCCAATAGGAATGAATGAGCGTCATTGAAAATTTCTCTAAGTGCTGAGTCCAAAAAAAAAAGTTCCCCCAAAAAGTGTCCAGGAGCACGTTTCATGTCGTTTGGTAATGGTCTGTGGTGAAGTTTTTTAAAAACCCTATATAAAAGGTGGAGGGAGTTGGAATTGGAATGTGGAAATGTAATATAGAGTTTTGGAATGTGGAATGTGGAGTTGGAATAGGGTTAACCTGTTTCCCTAAGCTGGATTCGAACCTGAGACCTTTTGACTACGAGACCTGGGCTTAAACCACTGAGCCACCCAACCTGTAGGTTTAGGGTTAGGGTTAGGGTTAGCCTTATGATAAGGGGGTTTTAACCAGGAGGGGGTTTTAACCAGGATCGCCGGAACGTCGATCGTCAAATAACTGTCCTTGAAAAGGTAAAGTTGACATTTAAAGGTGCCTACTAGACTAATTTTGGGATGGGCTTTCCTATGGTCCTACCCCCGAGGCTCTACGAGCTTTCGTTCTTTGAGTTATGAGTGTTTTTATGTTTAAAAGTTCTGTATCTCCTGAACGGAAGGTCGTAGAGACTCGGGGACAACTCCAGTGTGTTCAGCGTACCCGAATTATGTCTGACGGAAGTTGGTTTTAAGTCTGTAGGACGTACCGTTCTGGAGTTATAAGTGAAAACGTTCGCCCAATAGGAATGAATGAGCGTCATTGAAAATTTCTCTAAGTGCTGAGTCCAAAAAAAAAAGTTCCCCCAAAAAGTGTCCAGGAGCACGTTTCATGTCGTTTGGTAATGGTCTGTGGTGAAGTTTTTTAAAAACCCTATATAAAAGGTGGAGGGAGTTGGAATTGGAATGTGGAAATGTAATATAGAGTTTTGGAATGTGGAATGTGGAGTTGGAATAGGGTTAACCTGTTTCCCTAAGCTGGATTCGAACCTGAGACCTTTTGACTACGAGACCTGGGCTTAAACCACTGAGCCACCCAACCTGTAGGTTTAGGGTTAGGGTTAGGGTTAGCCTTATGATAAGGGGGTTTTAACCAGGAGGGGGTTTTAACCAGGATCGCCGCAACGTCGATCGTCAAATAACTGTCCTTGAAAAGGTAAAGTTGACATTTAAAGGTGCCTACTAGACTAATTTTGGGATGGGCTTTCCTATGGTCCTACCCCCGAGGCTCTACGAGCTTTCGTTCTTTGAGTTATGAGTGTTTTTATGTTTAAAAGTTCTGTATCTCCTGAACGGAAGGTCGTAGAGACTCGGGGACAACTCCAGTGTGTTCAGCGTACCCGAATTATGTCTGACGGAAGTTGGTTTTAAGTCTGTAGGACGTACCGTTCTGGAGTTATAAGTGAAAACGTTCGCCCAATAGGAATGAATGAGCGTCATTGAAAATTTCTCTAAGTGCTGAGTCCAAAAAAAAAAGTTCCCCCAAAAAGTGTCCAGGAGCACGTTTCATGTCGTTTGGTAATGGTCTGTGGTGAAGTTTTTTAAAAACCCTATATAAAAGGTGGAGGGAGTTGGAATTGGAATGTGGAAATGTAATATAGAGTTTTGGAATGTGGAATGTGGAGTTGGAATATGGAGTTGGAATAGGTTAACCTGTTTCCCTAAGCTGGATTCGAACCTGAGACCTTTTGACTACGAGACCTGGGCTTAAACCACTGAGCCACCCAACCTGTAGGTTTAGGGTTAGGGTTAGGGTTAGCCTTATGATAAGGGGGTTTTAACCAGGAGGGGGTTTTAACCAGGATCGCCGCAACGTCGATCGTCAAATAACTGTCCTTGAAAAGGTAAAGTTGACATTTAAAGGTGCCTACTAGACTAATTTTGGGATGGGCTTTCCTATGGTCCTACCCCGAGGCTCTACGAGCTTTCGTTCTTTGAGTTATGAGTGTTTTTATGTTTAAAAGTTCTGTATCTCCTGAACGGAAGGTCGTAGAGACTCGGGGACAACTCCAGTGTGTTCAGCGTACCCGAATTATGTCTGACGGAAGTTGGTTTTAAGTCTGTAGGACGTACCGTTCTGGAGTTATAAGTGAAAACGTTCGCCCAATAGGAATGAATGAGCGTCATTGAAAATTTCTCTAAGTGCTGAGTCCAAAAAAAAAAAGTTCCCCCAAAAAGTGTCCAGGAGCACGTTTCATGTCGTTTGGTAATGGTCTGTGGTGAAGTTTTTTAAAAACCCTATATAAAAGGTGGAGGGAGTTGGATTGGAATTGGAAATGTAATATAGAGTTTTGGAATGTGGAATGTGGAGTTGGAATAGGGTTAACCTGTTTCCTTAAGCTGGATTCGAACCTGAGACCTTTTGACTACGAGACCTGGGCTTAAACCACTGAGCCACCCAACCTGTAGTTTAGGGTTAGGGTTAGGGTTAGCCTTATGATAAGGGGGTTTTAACCAGGAGGGGGTTTTAACCAGGATCGCCGCAACGTCGATCGTCAAATAACTGTCCTTGAAAAGGTAAAGTTGACATTTAAAGGTGCCTACTAGACTAATTTTGGGATGGGCTTTCCTATGGTCCTACCCCCGAGGCTCTACGAGCTTTCGTTCTTTGAGTTATGAGTGTTTTTATGTTTAAAAGTTCTGTATCTCCTGAACGGAAGGTCGTAGAGACTCGGGGACAACTCCAGTGTGTTCAGCGTACCCGAATTATGTCTGACGGAAGTTGGTTTTAAGTCTGTAGGACGTACCGTTCTGGAGTTATAAGTGAAAACGTTCGCCCAATAGGAATGAATGAGCGTCATTGAAAATTTCTCTAAGTGCTGAGTCCAAAAAAAAAAAGTTCCCCCAAAAAGTGTCCAGGAGCACGTTTCATGTCGTTTGGTAATGGTCTGTGGTGAAGTTTTTTAAAAACCCTATATAAAAGGTGGAGGGAGTTGGAATTGGAATGTGGAAATGTAATATAGAGTTTTGGAATGTGGAATGTGGAGTTGGAATATGGAGTTGGAATAGGGTTAACCTGTTTCCCTAAGCTGGATTCGAACCTGAGACCTTTTGACTACGAGACCTGGGCTTAAACCACTGAGCCACCCAACCTGTAGGTTTAGGGTTAGGGTTAGGGTTAGCCTTATGATAAGGGGGTTTTAACCAGGAGGGGGTTTTAACCAGGATCGCCGGAACGTCGATCGTCAAATAACTGTCCTTGAAAAGGTAAAGTTGACATTTAAAGGTGCCTACTAGACTAATTTTGGGATGGGCTTTCCTATGGTCCTACCCCCGAGGCTCTACGAGCTTTCGTTCTTTGAGTTATGAGTGTTTTTATGTTTAAAAGTTCTGTATCTCCTGAACGGAAGGTCGTAGAGACTCGGGGACATCTCCAGTGTGTTCAGCGTACCCAAATTATGTCTGACGGAAGTTGGTTTTAAGTCTGTAGGACGTACCGTTCTGGAGTTATAAGTGAAAACGTTCGCCCAATAGGAATGAATGAGCGTCATTGAAAATTTCTCTAATGCTGCATCTACACCAAACGCGTTTGGGGCGGAAGGCGGGTCACTTTGCATACAAAGTCAATGCACAGATGCGAATGGACGCGAATATTTCTCGCGCGGCGTGCGAACAATACGTTTGGCGCGGCGCGAAAGACACGAAATTCGCACCGCCACTCATTCGCTTGAGTTGAATATATTCATCTCACGCGAAGACTTCGCGTGACGCTTTGAAGCGAAAGCCAATCAGCGTTGACACTCACTCTGACGTCATGACGTCGTATATATATCTATGGTCAACGTCGCTCATGAAAACAACAATGGAGGACCAACTTATAATTGCAGTTTGCCGGCACCCGGTGCTGTACGATACCAGCCTTTACAGCTACCGGGACCGGACTAAAAAGGAGGTGGCGTGGAGGGCTGTGGCGGAGGAGGTCGGCCTAACTGGTGAGTTGTAAAAATGTGTATGAGTTATTGTTTACATCCATATTTGAGCTTCAAACTGACACAAACTGTGTCAGACGCTAGCAGAAACTGAACCACGTCAACCGGCATAGTTGAAGTGATAACAGTTCGTGCTTTGTTTCTTATTAGTTATTGTTTACATCCATATTTGAGCTTCAAACTGAACCAAGCAAGCTAAAGTTAGCGTCAACCGCTGTCAACAGCTGTTCAACCGGCATAGTTCAAGTGATAACAGTTCGTGCTTTGTTTCTTACTTAGTTTATTGTTTACAGCCATATTTGAGCTTCAAACTGAACCAAGCAAGCTAAAGTTAGCGTCAACCGCTGTCAACAGCTGTTCAACCGGCATAGTTCAAGTGATAACAGTTCGTGCTTTGTTTCTTGTCAGCGGATGTATGCAGGAAAAAATGGAAGGGCCTCAGAGATACCTTCTTAAAAGAGAAGAAGAGGGAGAGTGAGGTCAAGAGGAGTGGGGCAGCGGCAGGGTCTTACAGGAGGTGGAAGTACTCTGCGGTCCTGTCTTTCCTCGACCCCCACGTTACACCTAGGGCTACGGCTAGTAACATGGAGCGGGGGGTTGGGGAAGACAGGACTGCAGAGGAACCAGGGAGTCAGGCAGAGCAGGACCACAGTCAGGCAGAGGAGTGGGCTGAGGTGTCTGTTGCCGGGCCCTCAGGAGGAGGAGGTTGGTTGAATTGTCAAGTCACACATAGTAATAACACGTAGCGAAAAAGTCAAGAACGTTTGTGATCTTGTCTTCTTGTAAAATGAAAGGCTCACTGCAGGAAAGGGTCAGATAGTGTAGTTACTGGAAATATGTAATGTACTGACATGGGTGTATTTGCTGTCACCAATTACAGATTATCATCATCACCATCCTGAGCAGGAGGACCTTGGCTCACCCTCTGCCTCTGAAGAGACTGAAGTTGACCCCCATCCTCCAGTGCTCCACCCAATACCACCAAGAGGTATGTACATGACAAACGATGTATTATATTAAATATAATGTATGCATGGATACTGTGTTTTTCTCGATAACATGTACTTTATTCCCTGCCTTCCTTAGTTAGATAAGCACATTTGTTTAGTCTGAAATGTGATAATTTTCATTTGAAGCAATGCTTTGATTTCATTTTGGAATATTCAATTGATAACCATAAATAGTCAACCTGTTTGCATTCCCTTGATTTTTTATTTAATGGGCATATTTTCCTAAATAATGGTAATTGAAGTAAAATGTTCAATTACTCATGATATTGATTTGAGGGCAAATTGCCGAGCCCTTATAATAACCATATAAGTGATATTATGATGTTCTCATTTGATACAGGGAGAAAAGCAAGTCAAAAACGGTCCAGGGACAACGAGAGCATCATTGAGAAGATGCTGATGCAGTCCCTGGCCAGAGAGAACACTCCACCTGCTCCACCTCCCCTTACTGAAGATGAGTTTCTTTAAAAGCCTGCTTCCTGCCATGAAAAGGTTGCCCCTTCAACAGAAGGAACATATAAAATTCAACATTTATAAACTCATTTACGAGGCCAGCACAATAACTCTTAATTTGGAACCTGTTGAGGGGGCAAACCTTGTCTGGCAGTGAAGCAGGCTTCAGTTGTTTTTCTTTTATTTTTTTTCTGCATTTTTCTAATTTTTTGTAATTTAATTTATAATAGTATATTTTTTTAAATTATCGAAACATACAAAATAAATAAATAAATATAACTCCACTTGGATTTTCAATGAATTTATTTTGTTTTATTTAAATATAAATAATTACAGTTAACAGGACTGAATACTGAAAGCTTGTGCATTCTACTTGTTCTTACCGGTTTCTAAATGATGTGCAAGTTCTGTTACGGTTTGATACTGGACCCAAGAGCAGACAGAGGCAGAGTAGGGTTGATGAACAAAGGTTTATTGAAATGAGGAGGGAAAGCTGGTGGTGAATGAACGAGGAAGCCGGGGGGAGAACAAAGCAGGGGAGCTGGAGAGAGTGATCCGGGTAACTGCAAGCAGAGGAAAACAGCGTTAGGATAAAATCACAAAAAGCTACAAGAGGTGAGAAAATAGAGCGAGGTAATAATATCTACTGGAGCCAGGCTCGCATAGTTACCACAGTAGTGCATGGTACGATCTGGCGACGACAGCAGGGAAGCCAGAGGTGAAGTAGGTGGGTTGATTGGTGATGCAGACCAGGTGTGAGACAGACAGTGGGAGTGGCAAGTTCAATTGAACCATATTCTTACATTAAACATACCTGAATGTGAACACAACTACTACTTACCTTTACACAATTTTTACCATCAGTGCTTAAATAAGAAAACATTATGTTGTGTACAAATTGCAAGAAGATTGCTCAATTAAACTGAGTGGGTGGCTCTTAAAAGAGCCGTTTTGTGTGTGCTCCTGCTACACTATGGTGTCTTGCCAAGACAATGCTCCCTCTGCTGAGAAGTGGGCAGTGAAGACCTCCCTCACCCTGACAGCCTCTCGTCCCGGGTTGTTGGCGGCTACTCTGCCCAGGTCTGGCAGTGGCTCCACCTCCACAACTGGGACGTTCCCCCTCACTGCACAAGCCCCTCCGACCTCCGCAGGAATTGTGCAGGACCAGGTGCCTTGACGCACATCTCTGCTACCTCTGGCCTGACCTCCATCGCACGCCTGTACATCCTCCATTGTGAGGAGAGGATCCCGAAGGCATTTTCAACTACCAGTCGAGCTCGGGAGAGACGGTAGTTGAAAATCCTCTTCTCACGAGGGAGGATGCGCCCAGGGTATGGCCTCATGAGGTTTTTCCGCAATGGAAAAGCCTCATCGGCCACAAACACATGCGGCTGGGGTCCCCGCTGGTCAGCTCCAGGAAGTAGCAGGTCAGTGGGCAGGTCGAGGGTTCCAGACTGCAGGGCTTGACCAAACGCAGAATTGGCCAGTGTCCCGCCGTCACTGGATCTCCCGTACCCGCCAACGTCAATCACCCGGAAGCAACGCTGGGCATCCACAATTGCTAGCAATACAAGGGAGTATGTCCCCTTGTAATTGAAGAATTGGGAGCCAGTATTGCCAGGGGCTTTGAGGGTCACATGCTTCCCATCCAGTGCTCCGCAGCAGAGTGGGAAGTTCCAGCGCTCCTCAAACACTGCCGCGATGGACCTCCAATCCTCTGCTGTGGGCACTGCCATAAACTCCCCCACCAGGCACTCCCAAATGGCAGTGGCCACAGCAGGGACGATGACGCTGACAGTGGAGACCCCAACACGGAAGCTGTTGGCGATGGTCCTGTAGGAATCCCCTGTGGCAAAGTACCTGCAACACAGACAACAGTTAATATAGGCTAACTGAGTTATTATGTCAAGGTCTATACTAGTTTGTGCTGTTATTGGTGGTAGTATTTTATGTATATGGCTCTAAAGTCAGAGTAATCAATAATAGATAATAGGCTATAATAAAAGTATGTAGGCCTTTCTGTTTGTAAAAAAAAAAGATAATATAGCTGCCACATTTATTTACAGTGTAGGCTACTTTTGATACATTTGTTGTTGTGAGATCACAGTGAATTTCCGTTTTGGTACCAGTCAGAGAGATTAAACACGCCAGGGTGTTAACATGTACTAGCCTATGTCTGCTGAATAAAAACGGCGTAGGCTAATCAAAAATAAGCCTGCTTGTTTTTAAACCTCTTTCCAACTGTTGTTGTCCAACTGTTTTCCAACTACCAAATAAGCCCCTTAATAGATAATAGGTAACCTACAACATCACAATAGGCTATAATAAAAGTATGTAGGCCTTTCTGTTTGTAAAAAAAAAGATAATATAGCTGCCACATTTATATGTACCTAAAATGATGTTGCCTAGCTATTTCAGTGTAGGCTACTTTTGATACATTTGTTGTTGAGAGATCACAGTGAAATTTCCGTTTTGGTACCGGTCAGAGAGATTACTATAAATGTTGGTTGCAGTTACTATTGATACATTTTAACATTTGTTAGTAAACTCACTTACCGGAGACAGATAGACAGGCGCTCCGCCGCTGGGACGGAACGCCTGTAGTTGGTATCCTGCCGGGAAATCCTGTCACCGATCCGGGCCAACAGGTCGTCAAATTGGGCCACAGTCAACCGGAGGTAGCGCTGGAAACGGCAGTCATCCAGGCGCAGCTCCTGAATCAACCGGTGATATTCACCAAGCTGGTTCCGACTGCGGGTGATGCTGTGAACCCAGATACGGCGGCGGTGGGTGCGACGCTTCTTCCAGAGAAGATACAAACACGCCAGGGTGTTAACATGTACCATGTTGTCTGATGAATAAAAACGGCGTAGGCTAATTAAAACTAAGCCGGCTTGTTTTTAAACCTATTTCCAACTGTTGTTGTCCAACTGTTTTCCAACTACCAAATAAGCCCCTCCCCTCACGCGGCGCGAATACTTTCACCGCTCCGCATTCACCCCTGGGGCACATTCACCCCCGCGGTGATTTACATGCGGTTCGCGCGGAGCAACGCGAATTTTCGCGTTTGGTGTGAATGCAGCATAAGTGCTGAGTCCAAAAAAAAAAAGTTCCCCCAAAAAGTGTCCAGGAGCACGTTTCATGTCGTTTGGTAATGGTCTGTGGTGAAGTTTTTTAAAAACCCTATATAAAAGGTGGAGGGAGTTGGAATTGGAATGTAATAATTAGAGTTTTGGAATGTGGAATGTGGAGTTGGATATGAGTTGGAATAGGTTAACCTGTTTCCCTAAGCTGGATTCGAACCTGAGACCTTTTGACTACGAGACCTGGGCTTAAACCACTGAGCCACCCAACCTGTAGGTTTAGGGTTAGGGTTAGGGTTAGCCTTATGATAAGGGGGTTTTAACCAGGAGGGGGTTTTAACCAGGATCGCCGGAACGTCGATCGTCAAATAACTGTCCTTGAAAAGGTAAATTGACATTTAAAGGTGCCTACTAGACTAATTTTGGGATGGGCTTTCCTATGGTCCTACCCCCGAGGCTCTACGAGCTTTCGTTCTTTGAGTTATGAGTGTTTTTATGTTTAAAAGTTATGTATCTCCTGAACGGAAGGTCGTAGAGACTCGGGGACAACTCCAGAGTGTTCAGCGTACCCGAATTATGTCTGACGGAAGTTTGTTTTAAGTCTGTAGGACGTACCGTTCTGGAGTTATAAGTGAAAACGTTCGACCAATAGGAATGAATGAGCGTCATTGAAATTTCTCTAAGTGCTGAGTCCAAAAAAAAAAGTTCCCCCAAAAAGTGTCCAGGAGCACGTTTCATGTCGTTTGGTAATGGTCTGTGGTAAAGTTTTTTAAAAACCCTATATAAAAGGTGGAGGGAGTTGGAATTGGAATGTGGAAATGTAATATAGAGTTTTGGAATGTGGAATGTGGAGTTGGAATAGGAATGGGTTAACCTGTTTCCCTAAGCTGGATTCGAACCTGAGACCTTTTGACTACGAGACCTGGGCTTAAACCACTGAGCCACCCAACCTGTAGGTTTAGGGTTAGGGTTAGGGTTAGCCTTATGATAAGGGGGTTTTAACCAGGAGGGGGTTTTAACCAGGATCGCCGGAACGTCGATCGTCAAATAACTGTCCTTGAAAGGTAAAGTTGACATTTAAAGGTGCCTACTAGACTAATTTTGGGATGGGCTTTCTATGGTCCTACCCCCGAGGCTCTACGAGCTTTCGTTCTTTGAGTTATGAGTGTTTTTATGTTTAAAAGTTCTGTATCTCCTGAACGGAAGGTCGTAGAGACTCGGGGGACAACTCCAGTGTGTTCAGCGTACCCGAATTATGTCTGACGGAAGTTGGTTTTAAGTCTGTAGGACGTACCGTTCTGGAGTTATAAGTGAAAACGTTCGCCCAATAGGAATGAATGAGCGTCATTGAAAATTTCTCTAAGTGCTGAGTCCAAAAAAAAAAAGTTCCCCCAAAAAGTGTCCAGGAGCACGTTTCATGTCGTTTGGTAATGGTCTGTGGTGAAGTTTTTTAAAAACCCTATATAAAAGGTGGAGGAGTTGGAATTGGAATGTGGAAATGTAATATAGAGTTTTGGAATGTGGAATGTGGAGTTGGAATATGGAGTTGGAATAGGGTTAACCTGTTTCCCTAAGCTGGATTCGAACCTGAGACCTTTTGACTACGAGACCTGGGCTTAAACCACTGAGCCACCCAACCTGTAGGTTTAGGGTTAGGGTTAGGGTTAGCCTTATGATAAGGGGGTTTTAACCAGGAGGGGGTTTTAACCAGGATCGCCGGAACGTCGATCGTCAAATAACTGTCCTTGAAAAGGTAAAGTTGACATTTAAAGGTGCCTACTAGACTAATTTTGGGATGGGCTTTCCTATGGTCCTACCCCCGAGGCTCTACGAGCTTTCGTTCTTTGAGTTATGAGTGTTTTTATGTTTAAAAGTTCTGTATCTCCTGAACGGAAGGTCGTAGAGACTCGGGGACAACTCCAGTGTGTTCAGCGTACCCGAATTATGTCTGACGGAAGTTGGTTTTAAGTCTGTAGGACGTACCGTTCTGGAGTTATAAGTGAAAACGTTCGCCCAATAGGAATGAATGAGCGTCATTGAAAATTTCTCTAAGTGCTGAGTCCAAAAAAAAAAAGTTCCCCAAAAAGTGTCCAGGAGCACGTTTCATGTCGTTTGGTAATGGTCTGTGGGTGAAGTTTTTTAAAAACCCTATATAAAAGGTGGGGGAGTTGGAATTGGAATGTGGAAATGTAATATAGAGTTTTGGAATGTGGAATGTGGAGTTGGAATATGGGTTAAACCTGTTTCCCTAAGCTGGATTCGAACCTGAGACCTTTTGACTACGAGACCTGGGCTTAAACACTGAGCCACCCAACCTGTAGGTTTAGGGTTAGGGTTAGGGTTAGCCTTATGATAAGGGGGTTTTAACCAGGAGGGGGTTTTAACCAGGATCGCCGGAACGTCGATCGTCAAATAACTGTCTTGAAAAGGTAAAGTTGACATTTAAAGGTGCCTACTAGACTAATTTTGGGATGGGCTTTCCTATGGTCCTACCCCGAGGCTCTACGAGCTTTCGTTCTTTGAGTTATGAGTGTTTTTTGTTTAAAGTTCTGTATCTCCTGAACGGAAGGTCGTAGAGACTCGGGGACAACTCCAGTGTGTTCAGCGTACCCGAATTATGTCTGACGGAAGTTGGTTTTAAGTCTGTAGGACGTACGTTCTGGAGTTATAAGTGAAAACGTTCGCCCAATAGGAATGAATGAGCGTCATTGAAATTTCTCTAAGTGCTGAGTCCAAAAAAAAAAGTTCCCCCAAAAAGTGTCCAGGAGCACGTTTCATGTCGTTTGGTATGGTCTGTGGTGAAGTTTTTAAAAACCTATATAAAAGGTGGAGGGAGTTGGAATTGGAATGTGGAAATGTAATATAGAGTTTTGGAATGTGGAATGTGGAGTTGGAATAGGGTTAACTGTTTCCCTAAGCTGGATTCGAACCTGAGACCTTTTGACTACGAGACCTGGGCTTAACCACTGAGCCACCCAACTGTAGGTTTAGGGTTAGGGTTAGGGTTAGCTTATGATAAGGGGGTTTTAACCAGGAGGGGGTTTTAACCAGGATCGCCGGAACGTCGATCGTCAAATAACTGTCCTTGAAAAGGTAAAGTTGACATTTAAAGGTGCTACTAGACTAATTTTGGGATGGGCTTTCTATGGTCCTACCCGAGGCTCTACGAGCTTTCGTTCTTTGAGTTATGAGTGTTTTTATGTTTAAAAGTTCTGTATCCTGAACGGAAGGTCGTAGAGACTCGGGGACAACTCCAGTGTGTTCAGCGTACCCGAATTATGTCTGACGGAAGTTGGTTTTAAGTCTGTAGGACGTACCGTTCTGGAGTTATAAGTGAAAACGTTCGCCCAATAGGAATGAATGAGCGTCATTGAAAATTTCTCTAAGTGCTGAGTCAAAAAAAAAAGTTCCCCAAAAGTGTCCAGGAGCAGTTTCATGTCGTTTGGTAATGGTCTGTGGTGAAGTTTTTTAAAAACCTATATAAAAGGTGGAGGGAGTTGGAATTGGAATGTGGAAATGTAATATAGAGTTTTGGAATGTGGAATGTGGAGTTGGAATAGGGTTAACCTGTTTCCCTAAGCTGGATTCGAACCTGAGACCTTTTGACTACGAGACCTGGGCTTAAACCACTGAGCCACCCAACCTGTAGGTTTAGGGTTAGGGTTAGGGTTAGCCTTATGATAAGGGGGTTTTAACAGGAGGGGGTTTTAACCAGGATCGCCGGAACGTCGATCGTCAAATAACTGTCCTTGAAAAGGTAAAGTTGACATTTAAAGGTGCCTACTAGACTAATTTTGGGATGGGCTTTCCTATGGTCTACCCCGAGGCTCTACGAGCTTTCGTTCTTTGAGTTATGAGTGTTTTTATGTTTAAAAGTTCTGTATCTCCTGAACGGAAGGTCGTAGAGACCCGGGGACAACTCCAGTGTGTTCAGCGTACCCGAATTATGTCTGAGGGAAAAGTTGGTTTTAAGTCTGTAGGACGTACCGTTCTGGAGTTATAAGTGAAACGTTCGCCCAATAGGAATGAATGAGCGTCATTGAAAATTTCTCTAAGTGCTGAGTCCAAAAAAAAAAAGTTCCCCAAAAAGTGTCCAGGAGCACGTTTCATGTCGTTTGGTAATGGTCTGTGGTGAAGTTTTTTAAAAACCCTATATAAAAAGGTGGAGGGATTTGGAATTGGAATGTGGAATGTAATATAGAGTTTTGGAATGTGGAATGTGGAGTTGGAATATGGAGTTGGAATAGGGTTAACCTGTTTCCCTAAGCTGGATTCGAAACTGAGACCTTTTGACTACGAGGACCTGGGCTTAAACCATGAGCCACCCAACCTGTAGGTTTAGGGTTTAGGGTTAGGGTTAGCTTATGATAAGGGGGTTTTAACCAGGAGGGGGTTTTAACCAGGATCGCCGGAACGTCGATCGTCAAATAACTGTCCTTGAAAAGGTTTAAAGTTGACATTTAAAGGTGCCTACTAGACTAATTTTGGGATGGGCTTTCCTATGGTCCTACCCCGAGGCTCTACGAGCTTTCGTTCTTTGAGTTATGAGTGTTTTTATGTTTAAAAGTTCTGTATCTCCTGAACGGAAGGTCGTTAGAGACTCGGGGACAACTCCAGTGTGTTCAGCGTACCCGAATTATGTCTGACGGAAGTTGGTTTTAAGTCTGTAGGACGTACCGTTCTGGAGTTATAAGTGAAAACGTTCGCCCAATAGGAATGAATGAGACGAGCTTTCGTTCTTTGAGTTATGAGTGTTTTTATGTTTAAAAGTTCTGTATCTCCTGAACGGAAGGTCGTAGAGACTCGGGGACAACTCCAGTGTGTTCAGCGTACCCGAATTATGTCTGACGGAAGTTGGTTTTAAGTCTGTAGGACGTACGTTCTGGAGTTATAAGTGAAAACGTTGCCCAATAGGAATGAATGAGCGTCATTGAAAATTTCTCTAAGTGCTGAGTCCAAAAAAAAAAAGTTCCCCAAAAAGTGTCCAGGAGCACGTTTCATGTCGTTTGGTAATGGTCTGTGGTGAAGTTTTTTAAAACCCTATATAAAAGGTGGAGGGAGTTGGAATTGGAATGTGGAAATGTAATATAGAGTTTTGGAATGTGGAATGTGGAGTTGGAATATGGAGTTGGAATAGGGTTAACTGTTTCCCTAAGCTGGATTCGAACTGAGACCTTTTGACTACGAGACCTGGGCTTAAACCACTGAGCCACCCAACCTGTAGGTTTAGGGTTAGGGTTAGGGTTAGCCTTATGATAAGGGGGTTTTAACCAGGAGGGGGTTTTAACCAGGATCGCCGGAACGTCGATCGTCAAATAACTGTCCTTGAAAAGGTAAAGTTGACATTTAAAGGTGCCTATTTAGACTAATTTTGGGATGGGCTTTCCTATGGTCCTACCCCGAGGCTCTACGAGCTTTCGTTCTTTGAGTTATGAGTGTTTTTATGTTTAAAAGTTCTGTATCTCCTGAACGGAAGGTCGTAGAGACTCGGGGACAACTCCAGTGTGTTCAGCGTACCCGAATTTGTCTGACGGAAGTTGGTTTTAAGTCTGTAGGACGTACCGTGCCTACTAGACTAATTTTGGGATGGGCTTTCCTATGGTCCTACCCCGAGGCTCTACGAGCTTTCGTTCTTTGAGTTATGAGTGTTTTTATGTTTAAAAGTTCTGTATCTCCTGAACGGAAGGTCGTTAGAGACTCGGGGACAACTCCAGTGTGTTCAGCGTACCCGAATTATGTCTGACGGAAGTTGGTTTTAAGTCTGTAGGACGTACCGTTCTGGAGTTATAAGTGAAAACGTTCGCCCAATAGGAATGAATGAGCGTCATTGAAATTTCTCTAAGTGCTGAGTCCAAAAAAAAAAAGTTCCCCAAAAAGTGTCCAGGAGCACGTTTCATGTCGTTTGGTAATGGTCTGTGGTGAAGTTTTTTAAAAACCCTATATAAAAGGTGGAGGGAGTTGATGGAATGTGGAATGTAATATAGAGTTTTGGAATGTGGAATGTGGAGTTGGAATAGGGTTAACTGTTTCCCTAAGCTGGATTCGAACTGAGACCTTTTGACTACGAGACCTGGGCTTAAACCACTGAGCCACCCAACCTGTAGGTTTAGGGTTAGGGTTAGGGTTAGCCTTATGATAAGGGGGTTTTAACCAGGAGGGGTTTTAACCAGGATCGCCGGAACGTCGATCGTCAAATAACTGTCCTTGAAAAGGTTAAAGTTGACATTTAAAGGTGCTACTAGACTAATTTTGGGATGGGCTTTCCTATGGTCCTACCCCCGAGGCTCTACGAGCTTTCGTTCTTTGAGTTATGAGTGTTTTTATGTTTAAAAGTTCTGTATCTCCTGAACGGAAGGTCGTAGGACTCGGGGACAACTCCAGTGTGTTCAGCGTACCCGAATTATGTCTGACGGAAGTTGGTTTTAAGTCTGTAGGACGTACCGTTCTGGAGTTATAAGTGAAACGTTCGCCCAATAGGAATGAATGAGCGTCATTGAAAATTTCTCTAAGTGCTGAGTCCAAAAAAAAAAGTTCCCCCAAAAAGTGTCAGGAGCACGTTTCATGTCGTTTGGTAATGGTCTGTGGTGAAGTTTTTTAAAAACCCTATATAAAAGGTGGAGGGATTTGGAATTGGAATGTGGAAATGTAATATAGAGTTTTGGAATGTGGAATGTGGAGTTGGAATAGGGTTAACTGTTTCCCTAAGCTGGATTCGAACCTGAGACTTTTGACTACGAGACTGGGCTTAAAAAACCACTGAGCCACCCAACCTGTAGGTTTAGGGTTAGGGTTAGGGTTAGCCTTATGATAAGGGGGTTTTAACCAGGAGGGGGTTTTAACCAGGATCGCCGGAACGTCGATCGTCAAATAACTGTCCTTGAAAAGGTAAAGTTGACATTTAAAGGTGCCTACTAGACTAATTTTGGGATGGGCTTTCCTATGGTCCTACCCCGAGGCTCTACGAGCTTTCGTTCTTTGAGTTATGAGTGTTTTTATGTTTAAAAGTTCTGTATCTCCTGAACGGAAGGTCGTAGAGACTCGGGGACAACTCCAGTGTGTTCAGCGTACCCGAATTATGTCTGACGGAAGTTGGTTTAAGTCTGTAGGACGTACCGTTCTGGAGTTATAAGTGAAAACGTTCGCCCAATAGGAATGAATGAGCGTCATTGAAAATTTCTCTAAGTGCTGAGTCCAAAAAAAAAAGTTCCCCAAAAAGTGTCCAGGAGCACGTTTCATGTCGTTTGGTAATGGTCTGTGGTGAAGTTTTTTAAAAACCCTATATAAAAGGTGGAGGGAGTTGGAATTGGAATGTGGAAATGTAATATAGAGTTTTGGAATGTGGATGGAGTTGATGGAGTTAATAGGGTTAACCTGTTTCCTAAGCTGGATTCGAACCTGAGACCTTTTGACTACGAGACCTGGGCTTAAACCACTGAGCCACCAACTGTAGGTTTAGGGTTAGGGTTAGGGTTAGCTTATGATAAGGGGGTTTTAACCAGGAGGGGGTTTTAACCAGGATCGCCGGAACGTCGATCGTCAAATAACTGTCCTTGAAAAGGTAAAGTTGACATTTAAAGGTGCCTACTAGACTAATTTTGGGATGGGCTTTCCTATGGTCCTACCCCGAGGCTCTACGAGCTTTCGTTCTTTGAGTTATGAGTGTTTTTTATGTTTAAAAGTTCTGTATCTCCTGAACGGAAGGTCGTAGAGACTCGGGGACAACTCCAGTGTGTTCAGCGTACCCGAATTATGTCTGACGGAAGTTGGTTTTAAGTCTGTAGGACGTACCGTTCTGGAGTTATAAGTGAAAACGTTCGCCCAATAGGAATGAATGAGCGTCATTGAAAATTTCTCTAAGTGCTGAGTCCAAAAAAAAAAAGTTCCCCCAAAAAGTGTCCAGGAGCACGTTTCATGTCGTTTTGGTAATGGTCTGTGGTGAAGTTTTTTAAAAACCCTATATAAAAGGTGGAGGGAGTTGGAATTGGAATGTGGAAATGTAATATAGAGTTTTTGGGAATGTGGATTGTGGAGTTGGAATAGGGTTAACCTGTTTCCCTAAGCTGGATTCGAACCTGAGACCTTTTGACTACGAGACCTGGGCTTAAACCACTGAGCCACCCAACCTGTAGGTTTAGGGTTAGGGTTAGGGTTAGCCTTATGATAAGGGGGTTTTAACCAGGAGGTACGAGGGTTTAACCGGATGCGAAGTCGACGTCAAATGTCTGAAGTAGTTGACATTTAAAGGCTACTAGATATTTGGAGGTTCTTGTCACCGGCTCTCGAGTTTCGTTTGAGTTATGAGTTTTTATGTTAAGTTCTGTATTCCTGACGGAGGTGTGAGACTCGGGCAACTCAGTGTGTAGTACAATTGTTGAGGAGTTGTTTTAAGTTGTAGATACGTTTGGAGTTATAGTGAAACGTGCCAATAGAATGATGAGTCATTGAAAATTTAAGTGTGGTCCAAAAAAAAGTCCAAAGGTCGGAGCAGTTTTGTCGTTTGTAATGGTCGTGGTGAAGTTTTTAAAACCTATTAAGGGGGATGGATTGGAATGTTAATTGTTTGAATGGGATGGAGTTGATAGGTTAACTGTTTCAGCGGATTCGACTGGACTTTTGATACGGACTGGTACATGACACCAACTGTGGTTATAGGGTTGGGTAGCTTTGATAAGGGTTACAGGGGGTTTACCAGGATCGCGAAGTCGATCGTCAATATGTCTTGAAGGTAGTGACATTTAGGGCTATAGACATTTTGGGAGGTTTCTTCTACCGGGCTTACAGCTTGTTCTTGGTTGGTGTTTTTATGTTTAAGTTCTGATTCTGAGGAAGTGTAGAGACTGGGGACACTCCAGTGTTCAGCGTACATTGTTGGGAAGTGGTTAAGTTGTGGACGTACGTTGGTATAGTGAAACGTTCGCCCAATAGATGATGAGCGTCATTGAAAATTTCTCTAAGTGCTGAGTCCAAAAAAAAAGTTCCAAAGTGTCCAGAGTTTGGTTATGGTCGGTGAGTTTTAAACTAAAAGTGAGGTGATGAGATTTAAGTTTTAAGGTGGAGTGAAGAATGTTCCTATGGTTGACTAGCTTGATAGGCTGGTTAAATGCACCTTATTAGTGTTAGGTTAGTATGTAGGGGTTTTAGAGGGTTACAGGATCGCGATGATCGCAAATAATGTGAAGAATCTTAAGTGCTTAATTTGTGCCATGTCACGGCTGGTTTGTTTTTTAATTTTTAGTAAAGTTGATTGAGAGTTGAGTGGGATCGTGTTGTAGATTATGTTGAGTGGTTAATGAGACTCTCGATTAAAGCCCATAGGAGATAGTATTGAATTTACTGAGTCAAAAAAAGTCCAAATGTCAGGAGGTTTAGTCTTGTAATTGGTGGTTTCCTATTAAGGGGGTTGTGAATGTGAATGTTAAGTTGTGATGGGAGTGTAGGTAAGTAACGTTCTGCTGAGAAGGATTGTAGAGACCTGGGTTAAGAGCACCATAGGTAGAGGGTAGTACCTATGGTTTACAGAGTTAACAGGTCCAGTCTTAATTCTGAAGTAAATTAAGTGCTGAATTGGTTCTTGTAGGTTGTTGTTTGGTTATAGGTTTGTTAAATTCATTGACGGTGACAACGTTAGGAGATTGCTGAGGTTTTAGTTAGACGTACGTCGTAAAGGAAAGTTGCATTGATATGAATTTCGCAAAAAAATTCCCACAAACGTTTCGTGTATGTTGGAGTTTTAACCTTAAAGTGAGGAGTTATTGAATGTGAATAAATGAGTTTGAATTGATGTGATTGAAATAGATGAAAAATGAGGTACTGTTTCTAAGTGGATTCAAATGACTTTTGATAGAGACTGGGATTAAAGCTAAGCACCCATAGTTTAGGTTGAGGGTAGAGCTTAGATAGGGGGTTTTACCAGGAGGGGGTTAACCAGGATGCGGTAGTGGTGCTAAATAGGTCCTTAAAGAAGTGGTATTTAAGGCTACTAGAATTTTGAATGGCTTTTTGACACCCCGGGCTACATTCGTTCTTTGATGATATTTGTTTTTGGTTTAAAGTTTGTTCTCCAACGGAGGTTAGAGATTCGTGGATATGTGTTCAGCTTTACAATTATGTCTGACGGAAGTTGGTTTTAAGTCTGTAGGACGTACCGTTCTGGAGTTATAAGTGAAAACGTTCGCCCAATAGGAATGAATGAGCGTCATTGAAAATTTCTCTAAGTGCTGAGTCCAAAAAAAAAAAGTTCCCCCAAAAAGTGTCCAGGAGCACGTTTCATGTCGTTTGGTAATGGTCTGTGGTGAAGTTTTTTAAAAACCCTATATAAAGGTGGAGGGAGTTGGAATTGGAATGTGGAAATGTAATATAGAGTTTTGGAATTGTGGAATGTGGAGTTTGAATAGGGTTAAAGTGTGAGCTGGTTCGGAAACCGGGAAACTTGTACTACGAGACCTGGGTTAATCTTGGAACCATGTGGTTTGGGGTTAGGTTTGGTTAGCCGTTAACTAGGGCTTTTAACAGGAGGGGGCTTTTAACACAGTCACCCGGAACGTTTTGTTTAAAGGGTTAGTGCCTTGATAAAGGGTAAAGTTTACATTAGGAGGGCGTTAGAACTGGATCTCGGAGGCTTCAATAACTGTCCTCGAAGGTCTACGGTTTCTTTATTTATGATTTTTTGGAGTTTAATTGGTCCTCCCCGAAGGGGTTGTTCTTGGTATGGTGTTTTTGTTTAAAGTTGTATCTCCGAACGGGAAGTTCGTTAAGCGGGGAGACGTTGTTAGCGTACGAAAATCGATTGCCAATTTTAAGTTGTAGACGTACCGTTCTTGGAAATAATTTAAAATCGGTCCAAAAAAAAAATATCCAAAAATTTCTCAAGCTTAGTCTTTTAAAGGTCGAAAGTTTTTCAAAAACATAAAGGTGGAGGGTGTTGGAATTTGGAAGTGGAAAATTATAAAGGTGGGAGTGGATTGGAATTGGAGTTGGAATATAGGGTTTAACGGTTCAAGCGGTTAACCTGTTCCTACTGGATTCGAACTGGGCCTTTTAACACCGGGCTAACCACTGAGGCACCTTGGGTTGGGGTTTTGGCTTATGATAAGGGGGTTTTAACCGGAGGGGTTTTTTAACCAGGATCGCCGGAACCGTCGATCGTCAAATAACTGTCCTTGAAAAGGTAAAGTTGACATTTTACAAATTTGTTTTTGGGGGCTTCTTGTCTCAGCTAGAGTTTTTTTTAAGTTGTTTTTAAAGTCGTAACCTGGGAAACTCGTGGCTCGGGTATCCATTGTCAGGGTTTAGTCTGGAGTTGTTTAGTTTAGGAACGTTTGATATAAGTAGAAACGTTCCCATTAAATGAATGGGTCCAAAAAAAGTCAAAAAAAAAGTTCCAAGTGTCGGGTTTTTATTTAAGGTTGGTGGAATTTTAAAATATATAAATTTTGGAGTGGAATTGGAGTGGAAGTATAGATTTTGAAGTGGATTGTGGAGTTGGAATAGGGAACCTGTCCTAACTGGACGAACCTGAGGCTTTAAGACCTGGTTAAATGGATCCAGGGGTTTTAAGGTAGGGGGTTGTTATAAAGGGCGTTAACAGGGGTTTAACGGTGCCAAGATCATCTGAAACTTCCTGAAGGAGTTGACATTTTGGCCTATAGTTTTTGGATGGTTTATTTTAAAAGGTTTCTTCGTCTGATTATGAGTGTTATGTAAATTCTGTTTCCTGACGGAAGTGTGGATCGGGACAACCGTTGATTACGTCGAATTTGCTGCAATGGTTTTAGTTTGAATCCTTGGAGTAAAAAAAAGTTCCCCAAAGAGAATCGGTCTTGAAAGTTTTATGTTTGAGCCAAAAAAGTTAAAATGCGGGAAAGTTTTGGTTGGAATGGTGTGGTGTGAATTTAAGCCTTAAAGGTGGTAGTGGATTGGAATGGGATTGTAATATAGAGTTTAATGGGGAAAAGTGGTTGTAGGATAGGGTTAACTGTTTACGTTAAGGGGTTTTAAGGGGGGGTTTAGGGTTAAACTGTTTTAAGGGTTTTTAAATAGCCAAGGGTTTAATTTTGGGGGTTTTATATGGTTTATGTCCTTCTCTTTTGGGGAAAGGGTTTAGGTTAGTTAAACCCCCAAAGGCCAAGGGTGGTTGACATGGGTTTTTTTGGGTCTTACTTTTTTTTTTTAACGTGCCAATTAAATTTTATTCGAAAATGGAGGAAAGTTTAAATTTCCAAAATTTGGGGTGAAAAATTTCTGAATGGTGGGTTTGGGGTTTGAAAATCTTTAAGGTTTAAATAATTAAAAAAGGTGGAAAGGGTTTTTGGGGGTTTAAGGTAGGGGTTTTGGTTTTAAAACCTTTTTAAGGGGAAAATGATTTATTGGGGTTAATAGAGTTCCACCCTGTAGGTTTGGGTTATGTTTTCCTAAAGGGGTTTTTAACCAGGAGGGGGTTTACAGGATGGGAACTAAACTCAAAAATGGGTTTTAAAAAGGAAAAAGGTTGTTTTAAGGTGCCTTTAACTATTTGTTTTTTATTTGGACTACCCCATTAAGGTTTCTTAGTTTGATTTTTTTTTTAAAAGGTTCTTACCCTGGGTTGGTGACTCGATCAGGTTTTTTGTTAAATGTTTGACGGGGGGTTTTAAAGTCTTTGGGTCCCGTTCGGAATATGTGAAAACTTGGCCAATGGGAGTTGGGGTCATTTAAAATTTTAATTTGGGCCAAAAAAAATAAAATAAATTTTCGCCAAAAATTTTTTAAAGTTTGGTGAATTTTTTTAAAAAAAGTTGAAGTGTTGAAATTTTATGTGGGGGGATGTTGGGTTTGGTTAATGTTTGGTGGATTAAAAGGGATTTTTTTGATGGGATTTGGTTAATTTTCAAGGGCTTAGAACTAGGGATACCAAAGGGGGGTTTTTGGGGGCCCTTTAAAGGGTTTTTAAAGGGGGGTTTTAAACGGATAAGGTGAGTAAAAATGTCCGAAAGTAGTTGATTTCTTCTAACGTTGTTTTTTTTGGTCCTCCCTATTGAGGTTTTTTTTGGGTTTGGGTTTGTTAAAGTTCGTTTTTCCTGAGGTTGTAAGGACTGGGGAACCGTTTGGGCCGTTGGTTATTCGAGAAGTTGTTTTTTTTAGGAATATTCCCTGGTAAGAAAATTTAAAAAAGGGGCCCCAAAAAAATAGTCTGAAATTCCAAAGGGTTTTTCCCCAAAATTTTTAGTTAAGGTTTATGGTGGTTTTTGGAATTTTTAAAAGGGGATTGAAGGGAAGTTTTGATTTAAAAGTAATGGGTTTTTTGGGGTTTAAGGTTTGGTGGTTTAACCAACCTTTGGGTTGACCGGGCTTTAAAAGGACCGGGGGGTTTACATCCCCGGGTTTATTTAAATTTGTTAAATTTTTTATTTTAAGGGATGGGAGGGGTCTTTCCCGGTCCGCCCTTCTTTAATTATTTTTTTTTGTTAAAATTTTTTTGGGTTTAAATTTTGGGGCCCAAGGTTTTTAACGGTTTTTTTTTTAAGTTTGGTTTTTTGGGAGGTTGTGTCTGAGGAAAAAAGGGGGAAAACCCAAGGGGTAGATATTCTGAATTGGTTGAAATTTACTTTTTAAATGGGGAAAACTTTCATTTGGAATTTTGAGGTAGTTTTTAAAAACCCTATATAAAAGGTGGAGGGAGTTGGGAATTGGAAGGGGAAATGTAATTGGGTTTTTGGAATGGGGAAAATGTGGGTTGGAATGGGGTTAACCTTTTCCCTAAGCGGGATTCGAACTGAGACCTTTTGACAAACGAGACCGGGGCTTAAACCCTACCCCCCAACCTGTATTTTTGGGGTTTTGGGTTGGGGTTTTGCTTAGAAAGGGGGTTTTAACCAGGAGGGGGTTTTTTTAACCGGATCCCCCCAACTCGATCGTCAAATAACGCCCTGAAAAGGTAAAGTTGAATTTTAAAGGTGCCTACTAGCTAATTTTGGGATGGGTTTTTCCTAGGTCCTCCCCCCGGGGCTCTACGAGCTTTGTTCTTTGAGTTATGATGTTTTTATGTTTAAAAGTTTGTTCCCTGAAGGAAGGTCGTAGAGACTCGGGGACAACTCCAGTGTGTTCAGCGTTCCCCCGAATTATGTCTGAGGGAAAGTTGGTTTTAAGTCTGTGGGAATTTTACCGTTCTGGATTTATAAGTGAAAACGTTCCCCCCAATAGGAATGAATGAGCGTCTTTAAAAATTTTTCTCTAAGTGCTGAGTCCAAAAAAAAAAAGTTCCCCCAAAAAGTGCCCAAGGAGAACTTTTCCCATGTGTTTGGAAATGGTCTGTGGTAAATTTTTTTTTAAAAAACCCTATAAAAAAGGGTGGAGGGATTTGGGAAATTTGGGAAATTTGTGGAAATTTTAATATAGAGTTTTGGAATTTTTGGGAATGGGGGTTTTGGGAATTAGGGGTTAACCTGTTTCCCTAAGCTGGATTCGAACCTGAGACCTTTTGCTACGGCCTGGGTTTAAAACCCCCACTAAAACCCAAACCCAACCTTTTTGGTTTGGGGTTTTAGGGTTAGGGTTAGCCTTTTGATAAGGGGGTTTTAACCAGGGGGGGGTTTTTTAAACCAGGATCGCCGGAAACGTTCGTTCGTCAAAAAACGGGCCTTTTGAAAAGGAAAAGTTGTTTTTTAAAAGGGTTTTCCCCTTTAGACTAATTTTGGGATGGGTTTTTCCTTTGGCCCCAAACCCCCGGGGCTCTACGAGCTTTTTTTCTTTGGGGTTATGAGTGTTTTTATTGGTTTTAAAATTTCTGTTTTCTCCTGAAGGGGAAGGTCGTAAAAAGACCTCGGGGGAAAACCCTCCGTGGTTCAGCGTACCCAAATTTATGTCTGACGGAAAGTTGGTTTTAAGTCTGTAGGTCGTAACCGTGCTGGTGTTTTAAGTGATAACGTTCGACAATATTAGGTTTGTAATGTGCGTCATTTGTACAATTTCATCTAAGTGCTGAGTCCTAAAAAAAAAAAGTTCCCCCAAAAAAGTGTCCAGGAAGCACGTTTCATGTCGTTTGTAATGGTTATGTGTGTGAAGTTTTTTAAAAATAACCCTATATAAAAGGTGGAGGGAGGTTGGGATATTGCGATATGTGGAAAATGTATTATAGAGTTTTGGATATTGTGGTTTGTGGAGTTGGAACTATGGATTGGAGTTGGATTAGCGGTTAACCTGTTTCCTAAGCTGGATTCGAACCTGAGTCCTTTTGTCTACGGTGACCTGGGCTTATACTACACTTGTGTGCCACCATCATGTAGGTTTAGGGGTTAGGGTCTTGGAGTTAGCCTTTTTATTAGGGTGAGTTTTAACTGGAGGTGGGTTTTATCCAGGATCGCCGCAACGCGCGGATCGTTCTAAATAACTGTCCTTGCAAATAGTTAAAGTTGAAAGATTTAAGGGTGCGCTACTAGACTTTATTTGGATGGCTTTTCCATTTGGTCCTTCCACCGAGGGGGCTCTACCGAGCTTCGTTTCTTTGTCGTTAATTGTGTGTTTTTATGTTTTAACAAGTTCTGTATCTCCTGAACGGGTAAGAGTCGTAGAGACTCGTGGTGAACTACTCCAGGTGTCGTTCAGCGTAACCCGTATTTTGTCCTGACGGAACGTGGTTTTTAAGTCTGTATAGGATCGTACCGTTCTCGGAGTTTAAGTGGAATATCGTTGACAATCAGGAATGAAACTGTGCGTCATTGAAAATTTCTTATAGGTGCTGAGTCCAAAAAAAAAAAAAAAAGGTTACCCCAATAAAAGTGTCCAGGAGAACGTTTCATGTCGTTTGGTAATGGTTGTGGTGTTGTTTTTTTAAAAGAACCATATATTAAAGAGTGAGGGTGTTGGAATTGGAATGTTATATAGAGTTTTGGAATGCTGGAAAATGTGAGTGGAACCATACCGGTTTTTAACCTGTTTCCTTTAAGCTGTGATTCTTGAATCAAACCTGTGACCTTTTCGACTACGTGTACTGGGCTTTAAACCACTGAGCAACCCAACCTGTAGGGTTTAGGGTTAGGGTTAGGGGTTAGCCTTATGATAAGGGGGTTTTAACCAGGAGGGTGGTTCTTAACTCCAGGGATACGACGCAAAGTTCGATCGTCATTTTACACTGTCCTGTGAATTAGGGTAAAAGTTGAATTTTTCATATGGTTGCCTACTGGAACTAATGTTGGGATGGGCTTTACCTATAGGTCCTAACAACCCGATAGGCTCTACACGTGCTCTTTCGATTCTTTGAGTTATGAGTGTTTTTATGTTTAAAAAAGTTCTGTATTCCTGAAGGCGGTCGTAGAGGATAAGTAGACTCTTGTGGTTTTAGACGCAATCTCAGTGTGTTCAGCCGTTACAACGATTTATGTCTGACGGGAAGTGGTTTTTATGTCTGTAGGTCGTGACCGTTCCTGGAGCTTTATAAGTGGAAACGTGTCGCCCAATAGGTAGGAGATGAGCGTCATTGAAAATTTCTCTAAGTGCTGAGTCCAAAAAAAAAAAAAAAGTTCCACCCAATAAAGTGTCCAGAGAGCACGTTTCATGTTCGTTTGGTAATGGCTTCTGTGGTTTGGAAGTTTTTTAAAAACCCTATATAAAAAGAGTGGAAGGGTGTTGGAATTGGAAGTGTGGCTAATGTATTATAGAGTTTTGTGAATGTGGAATGTGGAGTTGGGAATATGAGTTGGATATAGGGTTGTTAAACCTGTTTCCTATGCTGGATTGTAACTGAGACTTTTGACTACGAGACCTTGGGCTTAAACATCTGAGCCACCAACCTGTAGGTTTAGGGTTTAGGGTTAGGGTTAGCCTTATGATAAGGGGGTTTGTAACCAGGAGGGGGTTTTTAACAAGGTTCGCAGGAAACGTCGATCGGTCAAAATAAATGTCCTTTGAAAAGGTTAAGTTGACATTTAAAGGTTGCCTACTAGACTAAATTTTGGGTATGGGCTTTCTTTTGGTCTAACCCCCCCGAGGCTCACGAGCTTCGTTTCTTGAGTTATGAGGGTTTTTTTTGTTTAAATGTTATGTTTCTCCTGATCGGGAAGGATGGTCGTAGAGACTAGGGGACTTTCTACAGTGTGTTCTGGTACCCTAATTATGTCTGACGGAAGTTGGTTTGGAAGTCTGTAGGAAGTTCGTTGGAGTTATAAGTGGAAATCGTTCGGCCCAATAGGAATGTATGAGAGTCATTTGATGAAAATTTCTCCTAATGCTGCATCTTCACCAAACGAGTTTGGGGCGGCTAGGGGCGGTCACTTTGCATACAAGTCAATGCACTGATGCGTCAATTGGTAGCGACATATTTCTCGAGCGAGCGCGAAAAATACGTTTGGAGCGGAAGCGGAAAAAAGTACACGAAAATTCGGCACCCGCCACTCAGATTAGCTTGAGTGATTATATTCATTTCTCGCGAAGACTTTCGCGTGACGCTTTGAAAGCGAAGCCAATCAGCGTGACAATCACTCTGACGTCATGACGTCGTATTTATAGCTTATATGGTTCAAAAGTCGCTCATGAAAACAACAATGGAGGACCAACTTTTATTGCAGTTTGCCGGCACGGTGCTGTACAGATACCTGCCTTTACAACGCTACCGGGGTTCCGGACTAAAAAGGAATCCGGTTGGGTGGAGGGCTGTGGCGGGGAGGAGGTCGGCCCTAACTGCGTGAGTTGTTAAAATTAAAATGGTACTGAGTTATTGTTATACATCCATACTTTGAGCTTCAAACGTGACACAACTGTGTCAAGAGACGCTAGCTGAAACTAGAACACAGTCAACCGGCATAGATGAAGTGATTAACAGTTCAGTCGCTTTGTTTCTTATTTGTATAGTTTCATCTATCAATATTTGAACTTCAAAATGAACAATGCAAGCTAACAGTTAGCGTCAACCGGCTGTCATCTGCTGTTTAACCGGCATAGTTCAAGTTGATAAAACAGTTCGTGCTTTTGTTTCTTAATTAGTTATTGTGTACAGCCATTATGTGAGCTTCCAATACTGAAACCAAGCAAGCTAAAGTTAGCGCTCAACCTCGCTCTTGTCAACAGTCGTTCAAACTCGGGCATAGTTCAAGGTGATGTATGATAAACAGTTGTGCTTTGTTGCTTGTCAGCGGGAATGTAGCAGAGGAAAATTTGGAATACCAAGGGCTCAGAGATCTACCTTCTTAAAAGAGAAGATGAGGTGAGGAAAGAAGTGGAGGTCTAAGAGGGGAGTGGGCAGAGTGCTGGGTCTATACAGGAGGTGGAACAGATACTCTGCGGTCAATAGTCTTCCTAGACCCTCCACGTTACACCTAGGGGATACGGCTAGTAACATGGGAGGGGGGGGGTTGGGGAGACAGGACTGCAGAGGAACCAGGGTGTCAGGCACGAGCAGTGCCCAAACAGTCAGGCAGAGGAGTGGGCTGAGGTGTCTGTTGCCGGGCCCTAGGGGGAGGGGGTTTGGGGTTTTAATTGTCAAGTCCCCCCTTTGTAATAAAAATTTAAAGCGAAAAAGTCAAGAAGTTTGTGTTTTCTTGTCTTCTTGTAAAATGAAAGGCTCACTGCAGGAAAGGGGTCAGATAGTGTAAATTACTGGAAAAATGTAATGTTTTTTTCCCGAAAATGGGTGTATTTGCTTTTTCACCAATTACGATTTCATTTTTTTACCATTTCCCGAGCAGGAGGAACCCCTTGGGGCACCCTTTTGCCCCTGAAGAGATGAAGTTGGGGGCCCCCTCCTCCTGTGCTCCACCCAATACCACCAAAAGGTATGTACATGGGCAAAAAGAGGGATTATATTAAATTAATGTATGAAAGGAAAAAACTGTGTTTTTTTCCCATAACTTTTACTTTTTTTTCCCTGCCCTTTCCCCTTTTTTTTGGGTAAGCACATTTGTTTAGTCTGAAAAGTGATTTAAATTTTTATTTGAAGCAATGCTTTTTATTTCATTTTGGAAATTTTTCAATTTAAAACCATAAATAGTCCCAAACCCGGGGTTTTTTTCCCCTTGATTTTTTATTTAATGGGCATTTTTTTTCCCAAATTTAAAGGTAATTGAAGTAAAATTTTTCCCTTTTCCCCTTTTATATTGTTTTTGGGAGGGGCCCAAAATTTCCGAGCCCTTTTAAAACCATATAAGTGATATTATGATGTTCTCATTTGATACAGGGAGAAAAGCAGGTCAAAAAAAGGCCCCCGGGGGAACGGGCAAAACTTTTAGAAAAATGTTTGATGCGTCCCTGGCCAGAGGAAACACTCCACCTTTTTTTCCACCCCCTATCTGAAGTGAGATTTTCTTTTTTAAAAACCTGTTCCTGCCATGAAAGGTTTTCCCCTTTAAAAAGAAAGGGAATTTTAAAATTAAAAAATTTATAAACCCCATTTTCGAGGCCGCCAAAAAACTCTTAATTTGGAACTGTTGAGGGGGCCCAAAATTTTTTGGGCCCGTGAAGCAGGCTTCAGTTGTTTTTTTTTTATTTTTTTTCTGCATTTTTCTAATTTTTTGTTAAAATTTTAAAATTTTTTAAATTTTTATTTTTTTAAATTATCGAAACTTTCAAAAAAAAATAAATAAATATAAATTTCCAAATTGGATTTTCAATTGAATTTATTTTGGGTTTTTTTTTAAATTTTAAATAATTACGTTAACAGGACTGAATACTTAAAGCTTGTGCATTTTCTTGTTCTTACCGGTTTCTAAAAGATGTGCATAGTTCCCGTTAAAGGTTTGAAAATGGACCCAAGAGCAGACAGAGGCCCGAAAATAGGGTTTTATGAACAAGGTTTATTGAAATGAGGAGGGGAAAGCTTTTGGGGGTGAAATGAACGAGGAAGCCGGGGGGAGAAAAAAGCAGGGGGGGGCTGGGAGGTGTCCGGGTAACTGCAAGCAGAGGAAAACGCGTTTTGGATAAATTTACAAAAAGCTAAAGGGTGAGAAAAAAGAGCGAAAGGGAAAAATATCTACTGGAACCAGGCTCGCATAGTTACCCAAAATAGTGCAAAGGTACGATCTGGCGACGACAGCAGGGAAGCCCGAGGTGAAGTAGGTGGGTTTATTGGTGATTTCAGACCCGGTGTGAGACAGACGTGGGAGTGGGGGGGTTCAAATTTAACCCATATTTTTCATTAAACATACCTGAATGTGAAAACAAAATACTAAATTACCTTTACACAATTTTTACCAAACAGTGCCCTTTTAAAAAGAAAACATTTTGTTTTTGTAAAAATTTTCAAGAAGATTGCTCAATTTAAAAAATGAGTGGGTGGCTCTTAAAAGAGCCGTTTTGTGGTTTTGCTCCTGCTACACTATGGTGTCTTGCCCAAAACAATGTCCCCCTGATGAGAAGGGGCGTGAAAAACCCCCCTCCCCTGACAGCCCCCCGTCCCGGGTTGTTTTGGGGGCTTTTCTGCCCAGGTCTGGCAGTGGTCCAAAACCACAACTGGGACGTTCCCCCCACTGCAAAAGGGCCCCCCCCGGACCTCCCCCGGAAATTGTGCGGGAAAGCAGGTTGCCTTGCCCGCACTTTCTGCTCCCTTTCTGGCCTGACCTCCATCGCAGCCTGTTTTTTCCTCCATTGTGAGGGGGAAGGATCCCGAAGGCATTTTCAACTACCGTCGAGCTGGGAGAGCGGTAGTTAAAAACCCTCTTCTCACGAGGGGGGATGCGCCAGGGTATGGCCTCATGGGTTTTTTCCCGGGAAATGGAAAAGCCTCTTTGGCCCCAAAAAACATGCGGGCGGGGGTTTCCCCGCTGGTCGCCCCGGGAAAAGTAGCGGTCGTGGGCAGGTCGGGGGTTTCAGACTGCAGGGCTTGCCCAAAAAGCAGAATTGGCCAGTGTCCCCCCCCGTTTCGGGTTTTTCCCGTCCCCGCCCAACGTCAATCCCCGGGAAAGCAACGCTGGGCATCCACAATTGCTAGCAATAAAGGGGTTGTCCCCTTGTAAATTTAAGAATTGGGAGCCAGTATTGCCAGGGGTTTTTTGAGGGTCACATGCTTCCCATCCGTCCCTCCGAAAGCGAGGGGAATTTCCCAAAGCGTTTCCTAAAACCCACTGCCCGCGATGGACCTCCAATCCTCTGTTTGTGGGCACTGCCATAAAACTCCCCACCAGGCACTCCCAAATGGCAGGGGCCCAAAGCGGGGACGATGACGCTGACAGTGGGGGACCCCAACACGGAAGTGTTGGCGATGGTCCGGGTAGGAATCCCCTGTGGAAAAGTACCTGCACACAGAAAAAAAGTTAATATAGGGTAACTGAGTTATTATGTCAAGGTCTTTTACTGTTTTGGGGCTGTTATTTGGGGGTAGTTTTTATGTATATGGCTCTAAAGTCGAGTTTAAACAATTTTAAAAGGGGTTAAAAGGCCCATAATTAAAGTAGGGAGGCCTTTCTGTTTGTAAAAAAAAAAGATAATATAGCTGCCACATTTTTTTACAGTGTAGGCTTCTTTTGAAAAATTTGTTTTTTTTGGAAAAACACAGTTTAAATTTTTCCCTTTTGGTACCGTCAGAGAGATTAAACCCGCCAGGGTGTAAAAATTTTACTAGCCTAAGTCTGCTGAATAAAAAACGGCGTTTGGCTAATCAAAAAAAAGCCTGCTTTTTTTTAAACCCCTTTCCCAATGTTGTTGTCCAACTTTTTTTTCCAAAATACCAAATAAGCCCCTTTTTAAAAGATAATAGGTAACCTACAACATCACAATAGGCTTTTAATAAAAGTATGTAGGCCTTTTGTTTGTAAAAAAAAAAGATTAAAAAAGCTGCCAAATTTTGTACCTAAATGATGTTGCCTTGCTATTTTTAGTGTAAAGGGTAAATTTTTATTTTTTTTGTTGTTGAGAGATCACAGTGAAATTTTCCCTTTTGGTACCGGTCAGAGAGTTTTTTTATAATGTTGGTTGCAGTTACTTTTTGATACATTTTAACATTTGTTAGTAAAAATCACTTACCGGAGACAGGGTTTACAGGCGCTCCGCCCCTTTTGGGGGGAACGCCTGTAGGTTTGGGATCCTGCCGGGAAATTTCCTTTTCAACCGATCCGGGCCAAAAGGTGTCAAATTGGGCCCCGTCAAACCCGGGGGTAGCGTGGAAACGGCAGTCATCCAGGCGCAGTCCTGAATCAACCGGTGATATTCACCAAGCTGGTTCCGCTGCGGGTGATTTCTGTGAACCCAGATACGGCGGCGGTGGGTGCGACGTTTTTCCCGAGAAAATCAAACCGCCGGGTGTTAACAGGGGCCATGTTGTTTTGATGAATTTTTAAAAGGCGTTTTTCTAAATTAAAAATAAGCCCCGGCCCCTTTTTTTTTTAAACCCATTTCCAACTTTTTGTTGTCCAATGTTTTCCAACTACCAAATAAGCCCCTCCCCTTTACGCGGGGCCGGGGAAAAATTTCACCGCTCCCCCATTACCCTGGGGCACATTCACCCCCCCGGTGATTTACATGCGGTTCGCGCGGAGCAAGCGAAATTTTCGCGTTTGGTTTTTGAATGCAGCATATAGGCTGAGTCCAAAAAAAAAAAAAAACCCCAAAAAAGGTCCAACATTTTTATGCTTTTTAAGGTTTTTTGGTTTTTTTAAAAAAAAAAAAAATAAAAGGAGGGGGGGAAGGGGAAATTTGGAAAAGTAATTTGGTTTTTGGGAAAGTAAAAATTTTAAAATTTTTGGGGAAAAGGGTTAATTTGGGGTTTCCCAACTGGATTTTAAACCCTTTTAGAAACCCCTTTTTTTGGGGGGGCCGGGTTTTCCCGGGGGCCCCCCCAAACCCCGTAGTTTGGGTTATTTTGGGACCCTTTTGAAGGGGGTTTTTTAAAGGGGTTTTTCCGGGGGGCCCCCCGGGGAAACGCGTCATAAACGTCCCCTTAAAAGGAAAGTTACATTTAAAGGTGGTTTCTGAAATTTTTTGGGTTTGGGGTTTTTATGGTCCACCCCCAGGTTAATTTTTTTTTTTTGGTTATGATGGTTTTTTTTTTTTAAAAATTTTGTTTTAACAATCAAACTGGGGCAATGGGTTTTCACTCCCCTTTTGTTACGGAAAGGGGTTTTAAATCTTTAGGGCCTTTCCCGGGTTTTTAATGCTTTTTGCCCAAAAAGGAAAATGGCGGGTTTTAAAATTTTTCCAAAATGCTTTAGTCCCAAAAAAAAAAATTTCCCCCCCAAAAAAATGCCCAAAGGAAACCGTTTCCTGTGTTTGGTAATGGTCTGTGGTAAATTTTTTTTAAAAAACCCTTTTTAAAAAAGGGTTTGGGGGAAAAGTTGGAAATTTGGGGAAAATTTTTAATATAGAGTTTTGGAATGTGGAATTGGATTTGGGTTTTGGGTTTTTAACCTTTTTCCCCCTAAGCGGGTTTTCAAACCTGGCCTTTTTGGGACTACGAGCCCTGGGCTTAAACCCACTGACCCCCCAACCTGTGGTTTTTGGGGTTTTTGGGTTGGGTTTTACCCTTATAAAAAGGGGGGTTTTTAAACCCCGGGGGGGGTTTTTTAAACCCAGGATCCCGGGAAGTTCGATCGCAAAAAAACGGGTTTTTTAAAAAGGAAAAGTTGACATTTGGGGGGCCCCTATAAAAAAAATTTTTGGGGGAGGGGTTTTTCCCTATGGTCCTCCCCGGGCTCCGAGCTTTCGTTCTTTGATTTTATGAGTTTTTTTTTTTTTTTAAAAGTTCGTATCCCCTGAACGGAAGGTCGTAGAGATGGGGCCCCAAATTCCGTGTGTTCGGGTTTCCCCGAATTATGTCTGGGAAAAGTTGGTTTTAAGTTTTTGGGGGGTTCCCGTTCGGGATTAAAAGGGAAAAAAAAGTTCCCCAAAAATGAAAGGCGTCATTAAAAATTTTTCCCCTTGGTGGTAAAAAAAAAAAATTTTAAAAAGTGTCCGGGGAGGTTTTTATTTTGTTTGGTAAGGGTTTTTCTGTGGTGAATTTTTTTTTAAAAACCCCTTTAATAAAAAGGTGGGGGGTTTTTTTTTTTTTTTTTTTTTTTTTTTTTTTTTTTTCCCCCCCCCCCCCCCCCCCCCCCCCCCCCCCCCCCCCTCTTATTTTTTTTTTGGGTTAGGGTTAGCTTATGATAAGGGGGTTTTAACCCAGGGGGGGGTTTTAACCCAGGATCCCCGGAAACGTCGATCGTCAAATAATTTTGCCCTTAAAAAGGAAAAAATTTGACTTTTTAAAGGTGCCTACTAGACTAATTTTGGGTGGGTTTTCCCCTAGGGGTCCTACCCCGAGGCTCTACGAGCTTCGTTCTTTGAGTTATGAGTGTTTTTTTTAAAAAAGTTTGTATCCCTGAAGGGAAGGTGTAGGATGGGGCAACTCCGGGTTGTTCGCGTACCCGAATTATGTCGACGGAATTTGGGTTTTTTTAAGTCTGTAGGACGTACCGTTTGGAGTTAAAAGTAAAAAACTTTTCGCCCAATGGGAAAATTAAATGAGGTCTTTGAAAATTTCTTAAGTGCTGAGCCCAAAAAAAAAAAATTTCCCCCCAAAAAGTGCCCAGGGCAGTTTCATGTCTTTTGGGTAATGGTTGTGGTGAATTTTTTTAAAAACCCAATAAAAGGTGGGGGATTTTGGAATTGGAATGGGGAAAATGTAATATGGTTTTTGGGAATGTGGAATGGGGGGAATTGGGGGGGGTTTAACCTTTTTCCCCTTAAGCTGGATTCAAACCCTGAGACCTTTTGACTACGAGCCCTGGGTTAAACCAACTGAGCCCCCCAACTGTAGGTTTAGGGTTGGGTTAGGGTTAGCCTTATGATAAGGGGGTTTTAACCAGGGGGGGTTTTTAAACCCCGGATCCCCGGGAACTTTTGATCGTAAATAACTGCCCTTGAAAGGTAAAGTTGAATTTAAAGGTGCCTACTAGATAATTTTGGGTGGGTTTTCCTATGGTCCTCCCCCGAGCTCTACGGCTTTGTTCTTGGTTATGAGGTTTTTATGTTTAAAAGTTCTGATCTCCTGAAGGGAAGGTCGTGAGACTCGGGGACAACTCAGGTGTTCGGTACCGAATTATGTCTGACGGAAGGGGGTTTTAAAGTTGTAGGCGTCCCGTTCTGGGTTAAAGTGAAAACGTTCCCCCAATAGGAATGAATGAGCGTCTTTGAAAATTTTTTAAATGCTGAGTCCAAAAAAAAATTTCCCCCCAAAAAGTGCCCGGAGCAGTTTCATGTCGTTTGGAAATGGTTGTGGTGAGTTTTTTAAAAACCCCCTTAAAAAAGGTGGGGGGGATTTGGGAAATTTGGGAATGTGGAAATGTAATATAGATTTTTTGGAATGGGGGAATGTGGATTTGGGAATAGGGTTAACTGTTTCCAAAGTGGTTGAACCCTGAGACTTTTGATCGAGCCCTGGGTTAAACCCACTGAGCCCCCCAAACCCGTAGGTTTGGGTTGGGTTGGGGGTTACCCCTTATGATAGGGGGTTTTAAACCAGGGGGGGGTTTTAAACCAGGATCCCCAAACGTCGACGTAAAATAACTGTCCTTAAAAAGGTAAAGTTGCATTTAAAGGGCCTCTGACAAATTTTTGGGATGGGTTCCTATGGTCCTCCCCCCGGGGCTCTACGAGCTTTCGTTTTTGATTATGAGTGTTTTTATGTTTTAAAAGTTCTGTTTTCCCCAAAGGGAAAGGGGTGTAGAGACTCGGGGACAAACTCAGGTGTTCAGCTACCAAATTATGTCTGACGGAAGTTGGTTTTAATTTGGTAGGAGTACCTTTCTGGGTTAAAAGTGAAAACTTTTCGCCAATAGGAATGAATGGCGTCATTAAAAATTTCTCAAAGTCTGAGCCCAAAAAAAAAAAAAGTTCCCCCAAAAAAGGTCCAGGAGACGTTTCATTTCGTTTGGTAATGGTCTGTGGTGAAGTTTTTTAAAAACCTATATAAAAGGTGGAGGGAGTTGGAATTGGAAATGTGGAAATGTAATATGGTTTTTGGGGGGGAATGTGGAGTTGGAATATGGGTTGGAATAGGGTTAACCTTTTTCCCCTAAGCTGGTTCGAACCGAGACCTTTTGTTTCGGACCGGGCTTAAACCCACTGACCCCAACCTGTGGGTTTTTTGGGTTAGGGGTTGGGTTACCCCTTTGAAAAGGGGGGTTTTAACCGGGGGGGGGGTTTTTAAACCGGATCCCCGGGAAAACGTCGATGAAAATAACTGCCCTTAAAAAGGTTTTAAAGTTGCATTTAAGGTCCTACTGATAATTTTGGGTGGGCTTTTATGGTCCCCCCCCGGGGCTCTACGGCTTTCGTTCTTTGATTTTGAGTGTTTTTATTTTAAAAAAGTTTGTTTTCCCCAAACGGAAGGTCGTAGAGATCGGGGACAACCCCAGTGTGTTCACGTACCCGAATTTGTCTGACGGAATTTGGGTTTTTTAAGTCTGTAGGCGTAGTTCTGGAGTATAAGTGAAAACTTTTTCACAATGGGAAAATTGAATGAGCGTCTTGAAAAATTCTCAAAGTGCTGGCCCAAAAAAAAAAAATTTCCCCCCAAAAAGTGCCCGGGAGCACGTTTCATGTCGTTTGGTAAGGGTTGTGGTAAATTTTTTTTTAAAAAAACCTATAAAAGGTGGGGGGATTTGGGAAATTTGGAATGGGGAAAATGAAATATGGTTTTGGAATGTGGAGTGGATTGGAATGGGGTTAACCTGTTTCCCTAAGCTGGATTCAAACCCTGGGCCCTTTTGATACGAGCCCTGGGCTTAAAAACCATGAAAACCCAACCTGTAGGTTTTAGGGTTAGGGTTAGGGTTACCCTTATGAAAGGGGGTTTTACCAGGGGGGGGTTTTAACCAGGATCCCCGGAACGCGACGTCAAATAACTGCCCTTTAAAAAGGTAAAGTTGAATTTAAAGGTCCCCTACTAGACAAATTTTGGGATGGGTTTTCCCTATGGTCCTACCCCCGAGGTTACGAGCTTTGTTCTTTGGTTATGAGTGTTTTTATGTTTAAAAAGTTCTGATCTCCTGAAGGAAGGTGTTGGACTCGGGGAAACTCCTTTCCCGTGTTTTCAGGCCCCCGAATTATGTCTGCGGAAGTTGGTTTTAAGTCTGTGGGACGTCCCGTTTGGAGTTATAAGTGAAAAAGTTTCGCCCCAATAGGAATGAATGAGGTCATTGAAAATTTCTCTAAGTGCTGAGTCCAAAAAAAAAAAGTTCCCCAAAAAAAGTGTCCAGGGCATTTTTCATGTCGTTTGGTAATGGTCGTGGTAAATTTTTTTAAAAAAAACCCTTTTAAAAAAGGTGGAGGGATTTGGGAAAATTGGAAGTAAAATTTTTTTAGAGTTTTGGGGGAATGGGGGGAATTGGAGTTGGAAGGGGGTTAAAACCTTTTTCCCCTAGCTGGATTGAACCTGGGGGACCTTTTGATTTTCGGACCTGGGTTAAACCATGAGCCCCCAAAATGTAGGTTTAGGGTTAGGGTTAGGGTTAGCCTTATGAAAAGGGGGGGTTTTAAACCGGAGGGGGTTTTTAAACCCAGGACGCCGGAAAAAGTCGATGTCAAAAAATGTCCTTAAAAAGGTTTAAATTTGAATTTAAAGGTGCCTACTAGACTAATTTTGGGATGGGCTTTCCTTTGGCCCTCCCCCCGAGGTTACGAGTTTGGGTCTTTTTGGGGGTTTTTTTATG
>JAOPFK010000216.1:40000-43412 GCA_026122265.1 Ammodytes dubius | reverse complement strand
ACACACACACACACAGGGATTTATAGAATTTACAGAAGCTACGGTGGCCTTCAAGGACAAGAAGCTATAGTCACTAAAGATGGCATCATCCACCACTGCCTCAAGTCTTTCCACAGTTAGTACATTACCCATTTAAAGGCATTGTAGGTATATAAGGGTACAGTGTGTAATTTTGGATTATTTCGGCACCATCTAGTGGTGAGATTGTAGATATCAACGCTCCCTTGCTAACCCTGTCTCTTTGGAGAATTTACAGAAGCTACGGTGGCCTTCAAGGACAAGAAGCTATAGTTACTAAAGATGGCATCATCCACCACTGCCTCAAGTCTTTCCACAATATCAAGTGATGAGGTGAAGATGTATTTAGTTATTTATTCTATAGTTCTTCTTCTTCTTCTTGGTCTTCCAACAGGTGCATTTCCCCAGGACGCCCACTATATATAAAAACGTGTAAGGCAGTTAAGTTGGTCTGTTCTGTGCTACTGTAGAAACATGGCGGCCTCAACGCTCCCTTGCTAACCCCTCTCTTTGGGAGAATTTACAGAAGCTACGGTGGCCTTGTCTGTCTGTCTGTCTGTCTGTCTGTCCGTCCGTCTGTCTGTCTGTCTGTCTGTCTGTCTGTCTGTCTGTCCGTCCGTCCGTCCGTCCGTCCGTCTGTCCGTCTGTCTGTCTGTGTCTGTACCTCGCTCTGTAGCAGTGAAGCCTCCTTAGCGTGTTGTGTTTCCATGGTTTCAGGAAGATGTTGATACAGTGACGTGGCAGTTTGCTTCTTACCAGCCTCTTTGTATTTGGTCTGGAACACACACACACACACACAACACACACACACACACACACACACACACACACACACACACACACACACACACACACACTATAGGTGAACATTAAAGGTGCTACGAGGAACTTTTAAGTATTTCTGAAACAGTCTAATTTTTTTCCTCTGATGATCATAAATTACATGTAACAGCAAAAGAGACCATCAGTGTAAAGAATGCTATTTTTATATTTTTCATATATAATTCTAACCTCCTATTTAAACGTTGGGGAAATAAGCATTATTTTTGGATTGTTTTGAACGATGAAAAGTGCTTTACACATTAAATGTATCCATGTTATCATGAATGTGGATGTTGTGTGGGTGTGTCTTGTGTCTTATGTCTTGTTATTGTCTTTTTTTTTTTTTCTCTCTTATAGTTGACTATTTATATAGTTATTATTTAGTTTTTATTTATTTATTTATGAATACATTGTGATTAAAAGGACTGCACTTAATTTCGTTGTACCTGTTACAATGACAATAAAGATATTCATTCATTCATTCATTCATTCATTCATTCATTCATTCATTCATTCATTCATTCATTCATTCATCCATGTTATTCTTCTGACCTGGCTCTGCATGTCCGTCAGCTCCTTGGCCTGCTGGGTGTCCAGTGTGTGGGGCATCACAGAGTGGAGCGTCATCCCCATCTCTCTCTTCCCCTCTTCTTTGTACTTCACCTTTTTAAATAATACGAAAAAATATATATAAATAATTTGAATTTCACACAGTAACAGTTATGTACCAGTGCCTTCTTATTATCTGCCAAACAAAATGTAAAACTGTCTGAACTAAAAATTATAAGTCGGTACAGGGCCATTCAAGGTGCTTCCCAGGGTCAAAATTAAAATACATCAAGTATAGAATACACATACAAAAAATACCCAAGTACCACTGTACATTAACTCACAAAATAGTTAAATATCCATACAGTATATATACTAATAAAACAATTATGAATTAGCTTTCAGGCCTTTATAGCTGCCAGTCCTACCTCTATGGGCAGAGATATGTGTCAGTAGAACTTGAATTCGAATTGATCGACTTGAATATGAATTGATCAACCTGCATTTGAATTATTGATACTTGAATTCGAATTTATACACTTGAATATGAATTAATCCATTTGAATTTGAATTAATTATACTTGAATCTGAATCAGTTAATATTCTAAATGAATATTATTCGAAATAATATATATCATATACCTCACTGATCATGTCCGTCTGCTCTCGGGCAAAGTGAGTGTCGATGGTTTGAGGCAGAGTGTGGTAGAGACAGGAGGGGTCCTGCTTCGAGCCCTGCTTGTACCTCAACTGGACACACACAAAATACACATAATATTGGTCTGAAAGGGAAACATATAGATATACATTTACAGACATTTAGGGGTAAAAGTTGATATTTGTGTGTGTGTGTGTGTGTGTGGTGTGTGTGTGTGTGTGTGTGTGTGTGTGTGTGTGTGTGTGTGTGTGTGTGTGTGTGTGTGTGTGTGTGTGTGTGTGTGTGTGTGTGTGTGTGTGTGTGTGTGTGTGTGTGTGTGTGTGTGTGTGTGTGTGGGGGGGGGGGGGGAGGGTAGGGGTTCAAAATCACTGCTATCATTTCAATCTTATCATATTTTTTTGGCCAATATTATTATTATTGCTTCAAATTATAAGAATTTTTTTTCCAATTTCAACTTTTTTTAATTCCAAATCCTGTCGTGTGTGTGTGCGTGTGTGTGTCTGTCTGTCTGTCTGTCTGTCTGTCCCTCCCTCCGTCCGTCCGTCTGTCTGTCTGTCTGTCTGTCTCTCTCTGTCTGTCTGCCTGCCTGTGTCTGCCTGTCTCTCTCTGTGTCTGCCTGTCTCTCTCTGTGTCTGTCTGTCTGTCTGTCTGTCTGTCTGTCTGTCTGTCTGTCTGTCTGTCTGTCTGTCTGTCTGTCAGTACCTGGCTCTGTAGCAGTGAAGCCCCTTTAGCGTGCTGAGTTTCCATGGTCTCCGGTAGAGTTGAGTACAGAGAAGTCGGAGCTCCTTTCTTATCCGCTCCTTTGTACTTCATCTGATAACAACAAAATAACAACAAAACAAAATGTACTCACTGCTTAAAACTGGTTTTAAAACTTACAATTTGTAACTTATAGATAATCATGACACCTTGCCGGTAGCCTACTCTATACTCTGTAAAAAAACAATCAAATAAATCTGTCTAGCTCAGTTGGTAGGGCGTCCCCCCCCCCGGGCCGGGCCCAGCAGCGGACCCGGGTTCGATTCCAGCCCGCGGTCATTCTCTGCATGTCACTCCCCTCTCTGCCCCATTTCACCTCTGTCTCTCTGCACGGTCAATAAAGCATTAATTTTTTTTTTTTTAAATGCCAAAAAAATATCTTTAAAAAAAAATAAAAAAAAATCTGTCTAATCTTTTAATTTTGTCAAAAACGAAGAAAATTTCAAAAAACGCCAAAAAGTCACATAAACTAAAAAAATCACACAAAAAAAAAATCATAGAAAATTTGTAACAAAAGGGGCAAAAAAGTCCCAAAAAGCTGTGTTCAAAAACCCCGAGTCAATTTTCACTCCCTTTATGACATCATAAGGGGAGAATTGTACAGCC
>JAOPFK010000216.1:32500-37500 GCA_026122265.1 Ammodytes dubius | reverse complement strand
AAAGTTTAAAACATTTTTTTTTTTCAAATATAATTTTTGGGCATTTTAATTATTTTATTAGAGACAGACAGACAGACAGACAGAGGGACAGACAGAGGGACAGACAGACAGACAGACAGACAGACAGACAGACAGACAGACAGACAGACAGACAGACAGACCTCACTCTGCAGGTGTGTAGCCTCCTTGGCGTGCTGGGTGTTGATGGTCTCAGGCATCACAGAGTAAAGGTTCAGACTCATCTCCTTCTTACCCTCCTCTTTGTACTTCAACTGGAGAAACACACAGAATTCAGTGTGTGTGTGTGTGTGTGTGTGTGTGTGTGTGTGTGTGGGTGGCAAATGTATCAATGTAGAAAAACTTCTATCATACGTGTTGATGAACTACCAACATATAAAAACCATGTGATGATATTAGCTAAAGATTAGCCTGAAATGCTAAGAGAGGTAGTTTTTTCTCAAATTGTGGTGGTGGGGGAAAGTGAGCCACTGTCTCACTTTCCGCCACCATGAGGCACAAGTTAAGTTAAGTCTTAAACATATTTTAATGTAATATTACATGACATATGTTTTATTTTAATGTCATACACTTTGTAGAAAAGCCAAGTAAGTGGAAAAATAAGTGGATCAGCTGGTTCACTTTACCCCCTTGATTTTTCTGGTCTGGCTCAGTTTACCCCACAGCTGGGGTAAAGTGAGCCACATGACAACTTTTTTTAAAACAATCATATTTTCACTGCCCTTTGTCTTGAAAAAATTCTGCTAATGCCCATTTCTAGGAAACATCCTGAATTAATGGGAAATGTGTCAATTTGAGTGATAAATCATTTTAGCTCGCTTAGAGGGGAGCAAATGTAAAAAGTGGCTCAGATTACCCCGTTCTCCCCTATATATATATGTCTGTGTTGTTACCTCGCTCTGTAGTTCGGAGACTTCTCTAGCGTGAGCCGTCTCCAAGGTTTCTGGAAGCGTGTGGAACAAACTGGAGGAGCGACCTTTCTTTAGGGCTGCTCTGTACTTCAGCTAGACAGACAGACAGACAGACAGACAGACACACAGACAGACAGACAGACAGACAGACACACAGAAAAACCCACAAACAATGGTGTCACAATTCTTAATTTGGTTAGATTTGCGATTTATTTTGAAGAACAAATGGCTGTTTCATTTTAGTCCAATGAAGTCTAGTGTTGGTAAAAAAAGCCAACTTGTAAGATCTTTGGGACAGTGTGTGTGTGTGTGTGTGAGAGATAGAGAGAGAGAGGGAGAGAGAGAGATAGAGATAGAGAGAGAGAGGTTGTGTGTGTGTGTGTGTGTGTGTGTGTGTGTGTGTATTGTAAATGTGTGTGTGTGTGTACGTTACCTCACTCTGCAGCTCTGAAGCTTCTTTGGCGTGAAGCGTCTCTAGAGTCTCAGGCAGAGTGGAATACAGAGACACTTCTTTGGTTCCCTGTTTGTACTTCATCTAGAAATACATAATTGAAAAAATTAATTATGCACAAATGTACAAAAAAAAATTATTATTATTATTTAATTTTTTTATTTTTTCTAATGTTTGTTTGTGTGTTTTGTGGAGAAAATAATTAATAAAACAATCAACCAAAAAGGTACGCACTATAAAATATAAATTAAATTTGTATAAAAAATATAAAATATGCCAAAAGGTGTGAGGTTTTCTCCAGTTTTGTTTTAGCTGTGTTTTGTTTCTTGTGTACTTGTAGCTTATTTTCTTAATCATTTTGTCTTAGTTATTTATTTCACTTTTTTTCTGTATTCCTTGTCTGTTTATGTGAGGGAGGGGGGAGGAGGGGAGGGGGAGGGGAGGGGGGGGTTGGGTGTTGTGTATGTATTGTATGTGTTTACTTATTTTTTTGTCCATATATAAAAAAAAACATAAAACCACTCAAATAAAAGTTAAAAAAAAAATATATATATATATATATATGTACAGTGGGATTTGTAGTTTTTCTCTCACCTCACTCTGTAGTTCAGAAACACTCTTGGCAAACTGTGTCTGTGTGGTTTCAGGCAGCGTACTGTAGACACTGTGTGAGCGGCCCCTCAGTCCACTCTCCTTGTATTTAGTCTGGGAAAAAATACACAAAATAAAATCAATCAATAACCTTTATTTTCACTAAAAAACACACACACACACACACACACACACACACACACACACACACACACACACACACACACACACACACACACACACTGTCACTAAAAAACACACACAACACACTGTCACTGAAAACACACACACACACACAATAAGAACGTCTAGCTGTTGTAATCGCTGGTCTGAAAAATGAACGATATTGATTTGATAAAGGAACGTTCAGGTAGAAAAACAAAGTATAAAAATATCTTCTTCTAGTCATTGTATTTTTTTAATACTTGTTTTTTCATGTTCTGTGTGTGTGTTGTGTGTGTTTGTGTTTCTCTGTTTCTCTGTCTGTCTTCCTGCCTGCTTACCTACCTGTCTGCCTGTGTGTCTGCCTGTATATCTGTCTGTCTGTCTGCCTGTCTCTCTCTGTCTCTCTCTCTCTCTCTGCCTGTCTGTCTCTCTCTCTCTCTCTGTCTCTCTCTCTCTCTCTCTCTCTCTCTGTCTCTCTCTCTGTCTGTCTCTCTCTGTCTGTCTCTCTCTCTCTCTCTCTCTCTGTCTCTCTCTCTGTCTCTCTCTCTCTCTCTCTGTCTCTCTCTCTCTCTCCCTCTCTCTGTGATGAATATGTCTTTGTATGGTCACAGTCTGCCCCTGACACTGAGCCAACCCTCATTAGTATTTCACTGGATGCAAATCACGGCCCAACGCATTGCCTTTGATCATATTTTAATGATAATTAAACTTGTAAAGAGCCATTTATGATGGAAACCATAGTTGCCTACATTTATTTCTATGTTTTTTGATAAGCTGTTGCACTCTCAGTAAACCTAGGCCTACCTGTATTTTGATAAGCTGTTGCACTTAGAGTACATTTATTTCTATGTATTTTGATAAGCTGTTGAAGAGTTAACCTATTGTGTTTTCCTGAACTGATAAGATTGTTAAACACTTAAACAACAGGCAGCCTATGTTAATCAAATAGGGATTTTTTTTTGATAAGCTGGTGAACTCTATTTGATAAAATAAAGACAATATATATATGCACTCCTATGTCGTTGTAGTGTTTTACAGTATATGTAGCTATTGATGTGATGCTCATCAATTTTAGGCATTTTTTTCTGGCCCCTCATTTTGGATCATTTCCACCAACCGGCCCCCATTCAAAACTAATTGAATAGCCCAGCCATAGAGCAGGGTTAGAATATAACAACACTGCAGCCTCTGTTATGGACAATGTGAATGTATTTGAGGAATAGCTCATTCTATAAAGTACATTTCTGCTGATTTTAGTTTCACTTTTAGTCATTTGATTAAAATTGTATAGTAGTCTAAATGATATGTGATTTTTTTATTTAAGCCATTATTTTAAAAACAGTAACACTTTATAATAACGGTACATTAATAAACTGTTACTTAAAGGCCTACTTCACCGGTTGGAATATGAAGGTGTATTGAAGTCGGAGATCCTATTTAGTATAAATGTGCAAAAAATAATTAAATCGGATCATCCTAGTCTGAGAAAAGGCAGAAAGAGTGTTTTATGGTCTCACTGTCTAACCCTACAGTTTCCTTCTTGTGACATCACAGTAAGGGTTAGGATTAACAAGACAGCTGGGCCAAGGGAAGACTAAGGGAAGAAAAACCTCATTCATTATATTATAATAGTGATTTTATAATGATAGAACGCTGGTTCAGTATGGGTGAAGTATTCCTTTAATGCCTAATTAATGTTTAATGTGCATTAACTAAGCAATAACTAACCAGTATGCTATTGACTAACCATTAATAACTGCATTAAGTTACTTCATGCTTAATTAGCATTAACTTACCATTAATACACACTCACTCACTCACACACACACATACAGACACTCACACACACACACTCACACACACACATACAGACACTCACACACACACACACACACACACACACACACACACATACATACATATACAGACACACACACACACACACTCACACACACACACACACACATACATACATATACAGACACACACACACACACACACACACACACTCACCTGACTCATGAGGTCTGTCATCTCTCTATGGAAGTTGGTCTCTGTGGTGTCAGGCAGAGTGGAATACAGAGAACTGCTCATCTCCCTCCTGCCAACCTCCTTGTATTTCACCTGGGGGGAAATATGGCATAAATATATGGTGGTGTTTGTGTGTGTGTGTATTAAAATGTAACGATTTAAATAGAAAACAGCAAGCCTAAAGAGTTAAACCAGTGTTAATAGGTCTGACTGACAGGTGACGATCAGTATTTTCTCTCCCCCGATCTCAGCACTCTCTCTCCCAGCTCATACAACGCTTGAAAAAAGCGGTCGAAAAAAGCGGTCGAAAAAAGCGGTCGAAAAAAGCGGTCGAAAAAAACTCCCGAGCACACAGCCAGCGTTTAACGCTGGAAAAAGGCGTTAGGTGGACACGGGCCCTAAATCTTTTTCTGGCGTACTAAATAGAAGGGGAGTATGGGGATTGGAACACAGGGAATAACCGTGTGCAGAGACAGCTTGCAGTCAGAAGTTACGCACTGTGGGCACTCCGGTGGCGTAGTGGATAGAGCGTGTACCATAACGGCTCCGGCCTTCGTTGCAGTGGTCGTGGGTTCGAATCCGACCCGTGGACCTTTAATGCAGGTCATCCCCCCTTTCTCTCTCTCTCTCTCTCTCTCTCTCTCTGTCTCCCCTTTTCAACTCTATACTACAGAATCTAATAAAGCTTGAAAATGCCAAAAAAAAAAAAAAAAAAAAAGTTACGCGCTGTAGCTTTAAAGCCATAATAAGCTATAGTGAGTGTGCTGGTTACCTCACTGAGTAGCTCGGTGCTGATAGATAGATAGATAGATAGATAGATAGATAGATAGATA
>JAOPFK010000216.1:17500-27500 GCA_026122265.1 Ammodytes dubius | reverse complement strand
TTCTATGAGTTCCGGATGACCGCCAGAGGCGGTGCTTTCAGCACTGGATGTTCCATCGCGCGCATGCGCAGGTCGAGATCTTATACCAAAATAGTCACCCGTGACACCTGGGTGACCCGAGAATATGTATATATTCCGGAAGTCACTCTAGGATCTGTTCCAACTGGATCTTCTCGTGGTATCTGAGAAGTCTGAGTGACAGAGAACTCTGGCGGTCATCCGGAACTCATAGAACCGTAGTTACATACGTAACTATCGTTCTATTTCGTTCCTACTGACCGCCAGAGGCGGTGCTTTCAGCACTGGATGACTTATACCAGAAAGGTCACGAAGAGTACTCATCAATTAGGGGCTTACAGCCGTCAACAAGACAGCCGCCATCCCACAGGATGAGGAGCAGAAACATTTACTCTGTAGAGCCGCGCAAACGTACATGATGAAAACCATGTAGCCGAGGCGCAAATGTCCTGACGTTGAACCCGCTTCAAGGCAGCCCAAGATGTAGCCATACTCCTGGTAGAGTGGCACTCAACGGCCAAGGCATGGGGAGCCCCTGTGCTCTATATGCATTCAAGACCACATCCACAAGTCAGTGGGAGTGTCTCTGTTTGGACAGGGCAGCCCCCTTCCTGCAGCTCCCATAGCAGACAAAGAGGTTATTTGTCTTACGCAAGCTGGTTATTGCCACAACATATGCCCCAAGCGCCCGCACCGGGCACAGTGGGTCTGACATTCTTCCTGCACCCCCTGGTGAGCCCAGGGGATTAAAAGCAGCCAACTCGATCGATTGGTTTACATAGTGGGGAGACAATCGTTTGGATAGGAAGGATGGATTTGGCGAGAGCACCACTCCTGACCCTTCTACATGCCAGCGCAAACGCGCCTGGCTCACTGACAAGGCATGGAGTTCACCGACCGTTTGCAGTCGCAATGGCAAGGACGAATGCCGTCTTCATAGACAGCCGCGTCAGGTCTGCCTGACTCAGCGGCTCAAATGGGGGTAGACCTAAGGCCCTCAGGACTACTTGCAAGTCCCATGATGGTGCCCTCAGGGGTCGTGGTGGCTGGATGAAGCCTCTGGCCTCCCTTCAGTAACTGCCTGACTAGGTAGTGGGACCCTACCGTCTGGTTATCCACCCTTGCATGTGCGGCCGATATCGCAGCCACATAAACGCGCAGGGTGGAAGCAACTCTCCTGTTGCCCACACAGACTGCAGAAAGTGTAGTATCAATCTCAATGAGCAAGTCCCTTGGACTTCGCCATGTGTCATGCACTACTGTGCAAACAACTTCCACCTGTCTGTATAGAGCGGAGAGTGCCCCTGAACTTAAAACAGGTCTGGACCTCTGACTGGTCCCAATACGTCAACAGTGGGTCCTGGCTATCAGGAGCCACACGCCCAGCTGCAGGCGCCCCGAGTTCGGGTGCCCTACATGTCGTATGCCCACCTGAGACAGAAGTTTCTGTCTCTCTGGAAGGCACCAAGGGACTCCTTTGAGGAGTTTTAGTAACGCTGGGAACCATGGCCTTCCTGGCCCATGTGGAGCCACCAAACGTAGGCTGTAACTGCAATGCTGGACCCCGTCCAGTGTTACCAGTAAAAAGAGAATTAGAGGAAATACATAAAGCAGGCTGACTGGCCAAGCATTAGCCAGAGCCTCCTGCCTTAGGGTCCTCTCCATCTAGGAGAACCCAGGGGGACAGTGGGTCATCTCTTCGGAAGCAAAGAGATACGCCACTGCCCTGCCATACTTGTCCCAATCATGCCCACCACCTCCGGATGGAGTCTCCACTCCCGGGGGTGGCCCTTTTCTATCGCTGTGTTCCGGACACCTGGAACTTGGACAGCTTAGATAATGATAATTAGATAATGCTGAGGTCAGCATACCTATCAATCGAAGGAAGAGGCTGTACTCCAGCAGCCTCCATTGCATGAAGTGCTGTCGTAGCTGCTGAACGTTAGCTACGCGCTACGGAGAAAGGCAGGCTCGCATGGCCGCCGACTCGAGCACCAGCTGAGCTGTAATGGTGGCAGGGATGCTGCCACACACTGTTTAATACGCAGAGCCAGGGACCCCAACGGAAGAACCCTGACTGGTGCCCACCTGGTGGTTGAAGCCTGAGTGCTAAGAACCCTGCAAGGAGTTCCAGCCTAACGTGCTCCAGTCTCTGCTGGGCATCCCACTGGCCTACGACCGTCCTGCCCTAATAGACTGCGTCCCAGTCTGACAAGGAGGCGTCTGTCTCTACAACCTCACACCGGGAGATTCCTCCCTAAGGGCGACCCTGCAATCAGGGATGCCCTCTCTCTCCAGGGTCTGAGGGCCCGAAGGCACTGCCCAGACACCCTGACCATCTTGCGTCTCTGCCACTTGGGGTCCAAGTGGAGACCATTCGCCCAGATCTGAAGAGAACTCACTTTGAGGAGGCCTAGTCGGACTCTCCTGGATGCAGAGGTCAGCATACTTATCAGTCAAAGGAAGAGGCTGTATTCCAGCAGCCTCCCCTGCATGAAGTGCTGTAGTAGCTGCCGAATGGTAGCTACGCGCTCTGGAGAAAGGCAGGCTCGTATGGCCGCCGAGTCGAGCACCAGCCCCAAATAAATCACAACCCAACACATGGTGTAAGGTTGCCCTTTGTAAGATTGATCGTAAGGCCAAGCCTGTTCCCGGCTGGCTAAGGAGCGTGGCTGTGTCCCTGACCGCCTGCTCCTGAGTTGGGCGGAATGATCAACCAGTAGTCTAGGTATGGCAGTACACCATACCGCTGAGCTGTAATGGCGACAGGGATGCTGCCACACACTGTTTAATATACGCAGAGCCAGGGACGGCCCAACGGAAGAACCCTGAAATGCACCTTGCCCAGAAATGCAAAGGGGAGGACCACCTGTGGCATTGGGCAGTAGGGACCTGAAAGTAGCACCCTTCAGGGCTATTGACACAACCCAGTCCGCCTGAGCGATAGACTGGAGGCCACCTGCAACACGCAGCATGTGGAAAGGAAGAACCGTGAGGCACCGATTCCGCCCTCTTAGTCCAGAATGGGACGAACCCGCCCCACTTCCTTGGTACCTGAAATTAGGCTGAGTAGAACCTACCGAGCATCGAGTAGCACCCCCAGGGACTCTGGGGGAGGGTGGAGGCTGGACGCCGACTTCCTGGCGCCTGAAAAGCCGACCGTAGCGCTGTGTTACGGCGCTGTTCAGAATGTGCTGAGAAGCACTGGCCCCTTGATTGCCCACCTGGACATTGTTGAAGATATTGGCACGGGGTACCACAGAGGTTCCCGGCCTGGAATCAGGCAGAGGCGCACGTCGCAGCGTGCCACTACTGTCTAGCCTGGTCAACCTGAACACTTCGCACCGGGGCCTGAAGCGTGCGGCCTGGGATCACTGGAAGAGAACGGAGGGTCTGTCGACACACCTCCGACTGGGACGCACAGTTGGCATCAACCTGCCTAGCTCCCTAAGACATAATGCAAAGTCTGCAGTGAAGCATCACTGAGGGTCCGTGCTGAGTGACCAGCACCTGACCCCTGTATGGTTTGCGACCGAGCCAGGACTGTGTGAGAAAGCAAATCCCCAAGACGTCCCACACGGGCAGCAATGTCGTAACTCCTAGTAAGGAGTCGTATGTAATCTGGCACTGGGGCCGAGGGCAGCGCACATCGGTTCTCAGAGCCTCGTCTGGGGAGACAACCAGGGATGCTATAGCAGGCTCAATCGGAGCTAACCAGTCCAAGCCCTAACTATCAGCATTGTGCATGGCTGCCGGAGCTCTGCTGTCACTAGTGTGATGAAAGAGCCCTTAAATCTGGAAAGCCTCTACGGAGCTCTGCTTTCGAAGTGAGGCTCAGAGGGAGGCCCAGAGAAAACGGAGTATTGAGGGCCCGCCGAAAAAAGGCATTCACAGGTGCAGATGAAACCAGAGCTTCATCTAGCCCAATACTTGGCAAGTCACAGACGGACACTGACCCTCTAGCCGAGCTGCCCACCTGTATAACATTACAGGACGCAGCTGTGGACAGCATGTCATCCCCTGAGTAGGAAGGATGCACAGCCGCAAGGCTACTCACTGCAGCTGGTACCCTGAGCTGGTTGGAGGCAAGTAGGAGAGTTTCTACCTAGCAAGCCTCAGTGCCTGAGGCATGAAACTACGGTTCATGCATGGTTTATCTGACAGTGCTTCCCTCAGGTGCTCACCCCGAGACCTGCAGGGCACTTGTCATGGCCATTCTCCACCGTAGGGAGGCCATGAAGGCATCACAATTATGGCTGTTTAGTATGTCAGCAATTTAGCAGGCTAGGCTAAATGAATTAGTAGCCTGCTCAACCGAGCTTCAGGCGCAAGCACCAGAGCAACGGAGCGACACCCCTAAAAGTAACAGTGACGGCGACTTTAGGAGGCCTAAGCTGCTCATTGTCGAGCCAATTAAAATATGCATCTGTTAAAGGTATGCAACCGGGCTTCAGGCGAGAGCAACCGAGCCACGGTGCGACACCGCTAGAATAAAACAGTGGCGGTGTAAAACTATGCTGCCCACTGGCGAGCATAATTACAGTAGGCTTTAGGCAATCGAGCTTTAGGCGAGAGCCCCCGAGCAACCATGCGACCTGTTGTGTAAAACTATGCTGCCCACTGGCGAGCATAATTACAGTAGGCTTTAGGCAATCGAGCTTTAGGCGAGAGCACCCAAGCAACAATGCAACCTGTTGAGACAATTAAAATATGCATCCGATTAAGGTATGCAACCGGGCTTCAGGCGAGAGCAACCAAGCCACGGTGCGACACCGCTAGAATAATACAGTGGCGGTGTAAAACTATGCCGCCCCCTGGCGGGCAAATACAGTAGTCTGTGCTGACACGACAACGGTGTGACAGCCAAAATAACACAGTGAAGGTGACCCTTGGAAACCCAAGACGCTCACTGGCTAGTAGCAACTAACGTATGCAACCGGGCTTCAGGCGAGAACAACCGAGCCACGGTGCGACACCGCTAGAATAATACAGTGGCGGTGTAAACAGGCCCCCAGGATGCTGCCTTCTCCGAGCAGCCAGCATGGACTAGTGGCCAACCCATTAGTACTGCATGCTGTGAATGGGAGCTCATTTTCCTGAAAACCCTTATGGCAGATTTTCCCGTCCACACCAATACAAGCGGCGAACAAGATTGTGTCGCCGCAAAAATCCTCTGGATATCATCAAGCGTTTTATTAGCCCAACGGCTTTTAACGGCTTTCAGTTTGTTTTCGAGGGAGGAGGAGCATGGTGCCAGGGCTCTCATGAAAGCAATATGGCAGCTTCCCTGTTGCTTCTCTGCGCCAATGAGAAGCTTTCATAGGAATGAATGGGCGCCATTTTTCAATACGGTGTCCATTTCTTTATATGTCCATGGGTGTAAAACTATGCTGCCCACTGGCGAGCATAATTACAGTAGGCTAGGCAATCGAGCTCTAGGCGAGAGCACCCAAGCAACAATGCAACCTGTTGAGACAATTAAATATGCATCCAATTAAGGTATGCAACCGGGCTTCAGGCGAGAGCACCCGAGCCATGGTGCGACACCGCTAGAATAAAACAGTGGCGGTGTAAAACTATGCCGCCCACTGGCGAGCATAATTACAGTAGGCTAGGCGATCGAGCTTTAGGCGAGAGCACCCAAGCAACAATGCAACCCCCTAAATAATAATAATAATTGGATTTATATAGCGCTTTTCAAGGTACTCAAAGCGCTTTACAGGGTTCCAGCTCTGTTCAATTCGTTCACACACAGTCATACTGGTGGTGGTAAACTACGATAGTAGCCACAGCTGCCCTGGGGCAGACTGACAGAAGCGAACAAATAACACAGTTCAATTGAATTCAGCTTATTTAAGAAGGGGACAGTGTCAAATTAATAAAACACATGATCATACATGGGTTAAAAAGATAGAATTAGCCAAATGCTATCCTCTATCTGTAGTAGTCCCCTGGCAGTGTCAGCGGCTCTAGGTAACCCCAGCCGCCCACTGGAGAGCAAATCAACGAAGGCTAGGCAATCGAGCCTCAGGCGAGCACACCCAGGCAACAATGCGCCTTAAATAACTCAGTGACAGCAACACTTGGGTCCCAAGACGTTCACTGGCGCAACTAAAGTAGCCTATGCAACCAGGCTAAGGCGCGAGCTACCGTGCAACGGTGCGACACGGCTATAATAATACAGCGGTGTGAAACTAAGCTGCCAACTGGCGACACACTACAGCAGCCTACACACGTGCAACAGTGTGACACGGCTAAAATAACACGGTGAAGGCGATTTAGGAAACTAATTAGCCCACCGGCGAGCAATACAGCAGCATACAGTGTATACAACAGCATACTAGTGTGTGGCACGGCTCACCCACTGGTAAGCAAATAAAGTAAGCTATGCAACGCAAGGCTTAGGTGAGAGCACACGACTGGTGCGAACAGCTCAAATACAATAGTGAAGCAAAGTAAGTAGCCTCTCGCTCTAGGCGATGCTACAAAATACTGTGGCGGCGGCTTGGACTCTCCCCAAGCCGCTCGCTGTCGATTAAATCGAAGTAAACAACCGGTCGGGGCGATCTCTCCACGTAGCACCCGAGCACAGTCAACAATGCTAGAAAAACAATACATTCGAGCATACCGGGCTTGGCGAAACACACAAGCACCGGTGAGAACCCCCGGGGGGGAATAACACGGCGACTGTGAAACCAGACGCCGCTTGACAAGCTCAATTAAAGCAAGGTGGAAAGGTGATATTAGCTTCCGCGATAGCCGCCGGCTACGCGTAGCCCTCACACTTTACTCACCCCCTGACCCCGGCCTCAGCCGAAGTCGAACGAATTGCAAGCGCAGCCTTTGGAGGACGAAGTCAAATCGAAGCCCCAACCCTTAGGTTACAAAGCTACTTGCGACAAGCTAATGGTATATACACAACAATATGTGTGACCTGCTAGCACGAGAAGATAGAAGGAACAGATCCTAGAGTGACTTCCGGAATATATACATATTCTCGGGTCACCCAGGTGTCACGGGTGACTATTTTGGTATAAGATCTCGACCTGCGCATGCGCGCGATGGAACATCCAGTGCTGAAAGCACCGCCTCTGGCGGTCAGTAGGAACGAAATAGAACCCAAAATTCTACACACTGCAGGTTTAATTAATACATTCACCCAAATGTAAGACACTGCAGGTGAATGTAAAAATGTTCAACATGTACAGGTCTTCAAAATGCATTTTCATCATGTTTTTAAGAAGAAAATGTCTCATAAATCAGACAGTGAACAACATATGAACAAATCCTTCTGTAATGACCTTCAGAATAGTGCTGAGAATGATTATGGAAAGTTTAGTTGATGTAAGTGCTTTGGAAGTTGTAGATTTTTGGTTCAGAGTATTGAAAGAAAAATAACTAATGTTGAGATAATGTCCGTTAAAGATGGTTGTATAGGAGAAATATACAGACAAATTATGTAGAAAGGTGTGTGTATTAATGAATAATATGTTTAAAGGTGTGTGTGTGTGTGTGTGTGTGTGTGTGTGTGTGTGTGTGTGTGTGTGTGTGTGTGTGTGTGTGTGTGTGTGTGTGTGTGTGTGTGTGTGTGTGTGTGTGTGTGTGTGTGTGTGTGTGTGTGTGTGTGTGTGTGTGTGTGTGTGTGTGTGTGTGTGTGTGTGTGTGTGTGTACCTCACTCTGGAACTCATGGACAGTCTTGGCCAGTTGCATCTCTGACGTTTCAGGAAGAACAGAATACAGACTGGTGGTCATCTCTTTCTTTCCTTCTTCTTTATACTTGTTCTAAAGAGAGATTTTACAAAACACTTTATTTACATAATTTTAGTTTTTACAATTCAACAGTGCTTATGTATTAAACTCCTAGTAGGTTTAAAAATAGCTTATCTAATAAAAACTTAGAGAGATAGAGGGAGAAAGAGGGGTTTACTATGAGCACTATCCATCCATCTATCTATCTATCTATCTATCTATCTATCTATCTATCTATCTATCTATCTATCTATCTATCTATCTATCTATCTATCTATCTATCTATCTATCTATCTATCTATCTATCTATCTATCTATCCCTCCCTCCATCCCTCCATCATTACCTCACTCTGCATCTCCGTCAGTTCTTTCACAAACTGCGTCTCTGTAGTTTCCGGCAGCAGAGAATAGAGAGAGGATTCCCTCTTCAGTTTCTTCTTGTATTTATTCTGAAATAAAAACAAACAAACAACACAATTAATAACATTTTCTGACGGTTCATTTTCATTTCATTTATTTATTACGGCTCACGGCCATAGCACATGGCATGGAGCACACAATTCAAATTAAATCATTACAAACAAACAATGGTGTACGGCAAGGACAAAACAAACACAAAAAAACAAAAACATTACTTAAACAGGCAGGTCATTTCTCAGAACCTGTTTTAACAATAACCCCTGTTTTTTCTGACCTCAAAAGCGAAATTAGTTTAATCCTAGATGGTAAATAAACATAATATTTTGGCAGGTATTTTCTTCTATAGTACATTACATCCAAATTCCCACTCTACATAAATACATGATACTCATCACCAACACAATCGGAATCACAGAGGTTGCACAATCTTTCACTTCTTTCAACTAGATTCAAACCAATAAATCGTCTCATCGCGATTGACTCTACAAATTACTTACATAACGTATGGATATCAGAATATAGGCTAAGTGTATGTGTTTATAACATGGTACATTACTTAGACCAGTGATTCCTAAACTAAGATACTCAAACTCAAGCACCCTTGAGTGGAATACGGAGGAATTTCAGAAATATATATTTTTAAATAATAATAATTAAAAAAAAACAGTTATATTAAAATACTAAAGAGTGTGTGTGTTGCGTGCTTATCTGAGTGTGTGTGTGTGTGTGTGTGTGTGTGTGTGTGTGTGTGTGTGTGTGTGTGTGTGTGTGTGTGTGTGTGTGTGTACCTCGCTCTGCAGCTCTGAAGTCTCTCTGGCTCGCTGTGTCTCTGGCGTCACAGGCAGGATGGAGTAGAGAGACATGGACGCTTCCTTCCTCCCTTCTTCTTTGTACTTAGACTGAAAACACACACACATTTCAGCAAGAAAAACATCAGATTGGTAGCCATATAGGTCATTTAAATTCCAGTTAAAGAAATGGCTCATTGATAACCAGAGCTGTCTACATTACCATTAACCTGTTCATGTCATTGTCTGCTGTTGTCTGATTGTTGCTCTGCTGTGTTTTTATTGTATATTTTAGCTTAATAGTACTTTTCACTTTACTTACTTTTTAATAGTACGTTTTACTATAGGTATGTTGTGTTATGTAAATGTGTAACTTTATTTTCTTTTAGGGTGACTTTTACCATCGGTCTAAGGACTGCAGATGAAAAATAGCCTTCTGGCTAATTCTGGCATATTGACAGAAATGTTTGATAATATGCACTGTCCCTGTATTAAATAAATAAATAAATAAATATCTAGAACGATAGAGGGTCTGGCCATGATCAATAGTAATTCCCAATTCAAGGGGCGGCTCCTGTGCATGCATTTCAAATACCACTGCACACAGTTGAATAGCAGACAGATGAGTAATATTTTACTCAACATTCATCTTTTTGTTGTTCTACTTACAAATAAATCAGTTCAAATGTAATGTTTTTTTATGTATTAGTTTGCATGGGTGTCTGTCTGCCTATGACAAAACATAGTGTTTAGATTTTTAGATTTATGTTTGGACATGAAACAGATCATTTAAATGACCGCCATTTAGTTAAGTCCTATAATTCCCAATTTTGAATATTGTGTGTGTGTGTGTGTGTGTGTGTGTGTGTGTGTGTGTGTGTGTGTGTGTGTGTGTGTGTGTGTGTGTGTGTGTGTGTGTGTGTGTGTGTGTGTGTGTGTGTGTGTGTGTGTGTGTGTGTGTGTGTGTGTGTGTGTGTGTGTGTGTGTGTGTGTGTGTGTGTGTGTGTGTGTGTGTGTACAGACC
>JAOPFK010000216.1:2500-5000 GCA_026122265.1 Ammodytes dubius | reverse complement strand
CACCAGCTGTAGTGCCACTTAACATGTCAGACAGAGGATATTAAAGTTTGGTTAATAAAATACCAGTAATGCATTATTTTGTGGGGGTAGAAAATAACTTCACCTGTTCTGTAATTTACAAAATATTAAACGCGGAACATACTAGAAGTGGTAGAATGTGGGGCGCTCCGGTGGTGTAGTGGATAGAGCGTGTACCATATTGGCTCCGGCCTTCGTTGCAGTGGTCGCGGGTTCAAATCCGACCCGTGGACCTTTACTGCAGGTCATCCCCCCTCTCTCTCTCTCTCTCTCTCTCTCTCTCTCTTTCTCTCTGTCTCCCCATTTCAACTATGTACTATCTAATAAAGCTTGAAAATGACAAAAAATATATAAAAAAAATAAGTGGCGGAATGTTTCTTAAGGCAAGGCAAGGCAAGGCAAGTTTATTTATATAGCACAATTCAGACACAAGGCCACTCAAAGTGCTTTACAGTAAAACCTTATTGAAATATACGACGCAGAGGGGAGACAGGGACAGAGTAAATTAATGTTGCTGCTCTGACAAACTGGTAAAAAAAAATATTTTTATGAGGTCAGAGCCGCATAAACACACACACACACACACACACTGAGACAAACACACACACACATACAGACAAACACACACACACACACGCATGCATCTCACATCAAACAGCACGCCCCTTCTGCTGACTGCTGAGTGGACATCTGTCCCTTTGTACTGTGGTCACACTGAATGTGTGTGTGTGTGTGTGTGTGTGCGTGAGTGAGTGAGTGAGTGAGTGAGTGAGTGAGTGAGTGAGTGAGTGAGTGAGTGAGTGAGTGAGTGAGTGAGTGAGTGAGTGAGTGAGTGAGTGAGTGAGTGAGTGATGATGAGTGAGTGAGTGAGTGAGTGAGTGAGTGAGTGAGTGAGTGAGTGAGTGAGTGAGTGAGTGAGGTTGGGTGGTCCTCCCTTAAAGAGAGACGTGACGCACATTGGCACATTTTTATTTACAAAGCCTTAACCGGGAAGCTTCCTCGTTATTTAACAGAAATGCTGCAAATTTCAGATGGGCTTTATCAGACCCGCTCCACTGACATGCTTATGCTTTATGTCCCACAAGCCCGGTCTGAGCTAGGAAAGACAGCTTTTAGCTTCAGTGCCCCCGACTCCTGGAACAACTTACAGCAACAAATTAAACTAAATACCTTCATATCCTTTAACCAATTTAAACAAACTATCTTAAATCTGCCAAACTCTACCTGTAACTGTTTTAATTAGGCTATATTGTACTTTCACCCATTTCATTTTAATTGCTGCCACTCTTCACCACTATGTAAATGTTTCAATTGTTTTTTTCTCTTCACCTGCTGTTGTGTATTTGATGTTTTTGCATTGAATATTGTTTATGTATTGTTGTTTTTCCTTTGAATTTGTTTTGAACTCGACGTCATTGTAAATGAGGGTCACCCCTCAATTGGTCTCTCGAGGATAAATAAAAGTTAAATGAAAATGAAATGAAATGTGCGTGTGTGTGTCTGTACCTGGCTCTGGTTCTCACTCTGCTGTCTCAGCCTCAGATTCTCCGGTGTGTCGGCCACGATGGTGAAAGACGTCTTCGGATAATGACTGAAAAACAAAGAGTGCAAAGTCATTTAATAATAATAATAACGCAATTTTCTTTCTTGTGAAATCACACATTTATTCTTGTAATTTATTTACTTTTTATAATATATTTTTCTTAAATCTTTATCTCTACATTACCTGCTCAAAATGCTTCTTTTTTTTTTTTTTTTTTTTTAAAGAAATGTTTATGCTTTATTGATAGTGTAGAGACAGAGTTGAAATGGGGCAGAGAGGGGAGTGACATGCAGAGAACGACCGCGGGCTGGAATCGAACCCGGGTCTGCTGCTGGCCGAGGCCCATGGGGGGGGGGGGGACGTCCTACCAACTGAGCTAAAGGCGCCCCCACACATTTATTCTTGTAATTTATTTACTTTTTATAATAATACTCTGTTGTACTCAAAATGGAAGGTTACAGAAATTAAAAAAATATACAGCCCCGGAAAAAATTAAGAGACCAGTCTAGACTTTCCTTAAATTTTTTATCTCTACATTACCTGCTCAAAAAGCTCTAAAATTACAATATTTTTATTGTGAATTTGGTAGAAATGTTGTCAGTAGTTTATATTATAAAACCAAAATGTTCATTCTACTCAAACATATGCCTATAAATAGTAAAACAAGAGACACTGAACATTTGGAGTGGTCTCAATTTTTTTCCAGAGCAGTATATATATTCAGTATATTCCAATATTGCATTTTCAATAATTCTGCATCCCTCTACTTAAAGCTGGGGTATGTGATTTCTGATTGGTCAAAATTAACATGAGCGGTAGTACACTTTGACCAATCAGAGCGAGGCTCCGATTAAAAAAAAAAAAAAAAAAAAACATTCTCTGTTCTTATTGGCTGTTGGGACTGTCCATTCACTTTGGCACGACTTTGTTGGTGTAGAG